>CAUYQG010282667.1:0-15293 GCA_963574415.1 Tarsius wallacei | reverse complement strand
ACTTTAATAAAAACATAAACTTTTAAAAAAAATTTCTTTTTTTTTAAACACCAGTTTTGGGTGTCTACACATTTTTATTTTTATTTTTTTGAGTTGGGGTCTCACTCTGTTGCCCAGGCTGGAGTGCAGTGACACACTGCTCAACGGCCACCGCAGCCTCGACCTGCTGGGCTCAGGCAATCCTTCTGCCTCAGCCTTCCAAGTAGCTGGAACAACAGACATGCGCCACCATGCCCAGCTAATTTTTTGGTTTATTGTAGAGATGAGGTCTCACCATATTGCCCAGGCTGGTCTCGAACCCGTGGGCTCAGGTAATCCTCTCGTCTCAGCCTTCCAAAGTGCTGGGATTATAGGCATGAGGCAATGCTCCTGGCTGTTTACACATATTTTTTTTTAAGTGAGAAAGCAGGATTTATTAAGAGGACAGAAAAGCTCCCACAGTGGGAGGGGACCCAAGGGGGTTGCCTGTCTACACATTTTTAAAGAGGAGAAACATACTGAAAGCTGAGAAGTAAAGGGAAAGATGTAATCATCCTGATATTTCCCTATAAAATATACCTCAGTATCCAAACCATTAAAGAGGGCAGGTTTTTCTTTACAGGAGTAATCCAACTAATAAATGAAGAAGGAATGATAGAATTGGAATGTCATCCCCTCACAGCCTCTAATGAAATAGTGAATCTAGGCAATGATTAGCCATTAGCATCACATAATGAGAATCTGACATAATTGGGGGGGAAGGGAGAGGATGTATAGATGAAATAAAACTAAGCTGGGTGCAGTGGCTCATGCCTATAATCCTAGCACTTTGGGAGGTCAAGGCAGGAGGAATGCTTGAGCCCAGGAGTTCGAAACCAGCCTGGGCAACATAGCAAGACATCATCTCTACAAAAAAAAAAAAAAAAAAATTTGCTGGGTATGGTGATGTGCACCTGTAGTACTACCTACCCAGGAGTATGAGGCAAAAGGATTGCCTGAGCCCAGGAGGTAGAGGCTGCAGTGAACCGTAATCGTGCCACTGCATTCTGGCCTGGGTGACAGAGTGAGTCTCTGTCTCTAAAAAATAAAAGAAAAAAAAAAAACTGACCATTAGTTGGTAATTCTAAAGACTTGGTGGCAGACATATGGGAGGTCCATTATACTCTTCTCTCTACAATTTGTGTCTGAAATTTTCCATAGTAAAAAGTTAAAGAGAACAAAAAAATCAGAGCAGGAAAAGATAAATTTAGCAGAGACTTCAAGGAGATTCCAAGTTACTGAGATGTTCCACTCTCCTCCTCCCTCTGTAGCTGGCACAGACAGGATCTTACAGCTGGCGCTGTCAGGGCCCCTATTCGCCTCACCTGGATCCGTGCAGTCAGCTTCTGGATCTCTAGGCCCAGCTGCTGCTCCACCTCCAGAGCTAAGCTTCCCTCCGAGGCCAGGCTAGCCAGGGCTTCTGCCTCATGCAGTAGAGACTTTGGGTGGAAACAGGAAGTGAGGGCTCAGCCCAGCCCAGCCCAGGCTGCTTCCCTTCCACTCCCAAGCCACTCACAGGTAAGTCCTTTTGGATCAGGAGCAGGAAGGAACCTGGGGCCCATGCTTCCAGGTGCTGCTGAGTTCTGCCCAAGAGCCAGAGCAAGGTGGTCTGCAGGGTGCAGAGCCCCAGGGCGATGGGTGCAGGACCTGGGGAGGGGAGCAGCAGAGTGAGTATATTAGGGGTCATGGAGTGCCTTTGGGAGGAGGCAGACTTCAGAACAGAGTGAAAGAAGAACGAGGATACCCCCAACTGTTCCCCTGTCCCCCCGCCCCCCCATCTCCAGGCCCTTGTTTCACCTGGAGGCCGACAGATCAGTGACCTGCACTCTCGGAGGGCATCCAAGAGAGGAGGAAAGAGCTGTTGGAGAAGTTCAGCAGTAGGAGAGGACGTGGGAAGGCTGCTCCGGTCCCCAAGAGCTGTTCCCAAGGCCTGGCAGAAGCCTGAGGATGAGAGGGTATAGTCTGGTAGGGAAGGGGCAGCCCAGGACTTGTGGCACCCCTGATGCCCCTTCTTTCTCACCTTGGTCCCAGCTCCAGATAAGAGACTGATGAAGTAGACTGTGACACAAAGCAGCCAGCTCCTTCTCACACTCCTGAGGCAGGGATGCTAGTGGGAGAAATGACTATGGAACCTGAAAACAAGGCCTCTCCACAACCCCCACCTTGAAGGCCCAGAAGCTATGATCTGAATACAGGGATGTTCATTCTAAAGGGCCCGCTTTTGCAGTCAGGCTGGCAGGTGAGTTGACAAGGGGCAAGGAAGAGACCCCAGCCTTCCCAAGCGTCCACCCAGGCCCATCACTCACCCTGACCCAGTGCCTGACTCAGCTGTTGTGCTGCTGCCTTGGGGTCCCTCCAGGGTCCCAGATTTAGGTTCAGACTCTGAGCACAAGCTGCCCACAGTAGGGTCCAATATTGGCTCCACAGGGCTCCAGCCCCTCCAAGCCCCTGTCCATGGCTTCCTGAACCCGCCACGCCCCCCACCAGGCCAAACAGCCCTGGTAGCACCTCCCGTTCCTCATGGCACCGCCTGCGGAGCTGGTCTCGCAGTCCTGATCCCCTGAGCGCCTTCTCCAGCTGACTTGCCGCCTGGCAACCCCGCTCCCCCGTCAAGAGGCGGAGCACACGGGCCGGAGGGAAAGGGCGCGCAGCCCCTGGGACACGGCTCAAAACTTTCGCCTGCAGCCTATGGTAGGCGGGAAGTGCCAGCAGCAGCTCGGAGAGTTGGGATGCCAGGCCCGGGCTAGCGGGCGCCCGGCCCAGAGCGCGAAGCTGCATCTCTATGGCAGCATCCAGGCGCTGGGCGGCTAGTCCGATGGGGCGCGCCAGGGGTAGCGGCGCCTGAGTCCCCTGAAAGCTGATTTGTATGGCTGCCTCTCGGGAGAGGTGCGGCTGCAGGTCGCGGCACAGCTGGGGCAAGGGGCTAGGGCCGCGGGGCGGCGAGCCGGGACTCAGGGTCCTCAGGAGGCGCACGGCCTCCTGCAGATGGCGGGCGCAGTCCCGGGCCTGGAGGAGCCGCTCCCGCTCGCGGTGCAGCCGCAGCAACGCGGCCCGGAGACGCTGCAGCGCGGGAGGGATCCGGCGGCCCGCTGTCGCTTCCTGCCTCCAGTCCGCAGGGTCAGCCTCGCGGCCCTCGCTCAAGTCCGCCGGCGCAGGCCACCATGGCTGCCATCCGGGGGCTCCGCCCGGTCGTCGGTCCGGGCGAGGGATGCTCCCGGCAGCCGGCAGTTCCAGCCAGCCGCCGTCCCTCCCGCGCGGGGCGCCGGTCCGCCTTCTCTCCCGCGGCTCCTCTCCAGCGCCCTCAGGCCGCGCCCACAGTGGAGGCCCAAGGCCGTCGGAGCGAGACGCGTGGGCCATGGGGCGGCGGGTCCGGATCGAACCTCACGGTTCCCACGTACCAACACCCGCTGAAGCCGGGACTCCGCCCCAGCCTGGAGCCGTCATCTCTCGTCCGGGAGTCGCGGGGACGTTTGTGGACTCTCTCGCGCTCCGTAACCGAAGATTTCTGCCCCTAACAAAGATGGCCGCCGACCGTGTCCCGCCCCGCCCTTCGGCCGGTGTCTAATACTTGGACTCTCTTTCACTTTCGGGTTTCTGCTGACTGGAGATGGCGCCGGTTCCGAAGACCGTGGGACGGATAAAGCTAGGTGAGCGAGATGACAAATCTAGAGGGGGTCCAGGAGGCCAAAGGCAGCTCCACTTGCGTCTACCTGGGGTCTAAACGTTTTCAGTAGCATTTGAGGCTTTAGGCGGAGGGTGGAGGGAGAGGGCTCAGGTCCATCCATCCCGAGCCGGCTGACGAGGCTCCGCCTTCCTGTCCTGTAGACTGCCCTCTGCAGTCCAGCCGCCCGCTGGAGGTCGCTGCTGTCCCCAGACTCTGCAAGGAATTCGGTCCAGAGGACTACGGCGAAGAGGTAAAAGGGCAGTCTTCCTCAGCCCTGGCATTCTGGTCTCGCCTCTTTTCGGTCGGCTGTGTGAGACTTGCGACTGGTGGACGCAGCGCGGGGCTCTGGGGGCTTTGGGGGTTATAGCCTCGGGCTCTGCCCTTGAGGATCTTAGGCAACTGGGGAGTGGGGGAGCGGGAGGACAGTCCTGCCATATAATAAATGCTGGAAGTAGGCAGCATTGAGCAGACAGTGGTCTCTGAGTTGAGGATTGGAGACTGGGTAAAAGTTCCTCGGGGGAAGATATTACATACGGAGGAGACGGTGTGAGCAAAGACACTAAAACAGGAAAAGTGGAAAGAACTTCGCTAAAGAGACCAGAGTGGAGGATTTGGTTGGAACAGTAAAAGAAGGGGCGGAAAAGAAGGCAACAAATGACCTGAAAGCCCGTAACTTGGCACAGGGGTTTGGATGTCCTCACGTAGGCAATAGGGTTATTGAGGTAAGGACAAGATTAGGTTTGGGAGCATTGAGAAGCTACACTTCCAACTATTGATCATCCCTAGAACTTCAAACTCAACAAGTCCAAAAGTTAATTTTTATACTTGCAGATTGGTTCCTTTTCATCGCAGTTTTGGTTAATAACACAAATTTTCATCTAGTTGCTTAATCTAGATATCTGAAAACCAATTTATAACCCTTCTTTTCCTTTACCTCACACATTTTGTCACTAAGATCTACTTATAAAACGTCTCTCTGCCACTCCCATAATTCAAGGACTCATTCCTTCTGGCCTGAACAGTTGTAATGGCCTGCTAACTAAACATGCCATCCTAGGCTTATCTCCCATCAGCACAGTTTCATTTGTTTCACTCCCCAGACCATGAACACTCCTATCACTGACAAGATGGAGTCTGCACTCAGTGTGTCACACAAGGTTCTTCAGACACAGTCCCGGCTGTGTCTCTATTGGAATGGCCTTCTCATCAATCTCTTTGTATACTCAACACACGCTTTCTGTGCAACAACTGTGTACCAGACCCTGCTGTTGGTATAGGAAAACAGCGGTAAACCAAACAGACAAAAAAATCCTTCTATACAGTGAATTTCAAGGATCTAGTGGGTACAGCCAGTTAAATAAATAAACAACATAGTATATTAAATATGAAAGTGACATGAGAAGGAAGCCCCCCCCCACATCTTTTTTTTAAGATGACTAAACTGGTCTGAGGAGGAGGAGAGTGGTTGAAGATACAGGAAGACAGTACGTATTTGAGTGGCATATCCTGGGAAGGCTGCCTAAGATGGAACCCAGAGCATTCATTATTTATGCTTACATTACAGTTGGAAAGCTAAAACAAATCCTGAAGGCAATTGAATTTATGTATGTACGTATGCATGTATGTAGTTTTAGAGATGGGGTCTCGCTCTGTCACTCAGGCTGGAGTGCAGTGGCATGATCACAGCTCACTGTAGCCTTGAACTCCTGCACTCAAGTGATCCTCCCACTAGAGCCTCCCAAGTAGCTGGGACTACAGGTATGTACCACCATGCCTAGCTAATTTTTTAAATTTTTGTAGAGACGGGTCTACCTAGGTTGCTCAGGCTGATCTCAAACTCCTGGCCTTAAGCGATCCTCTTGTCTTGGCCTCATAAAGTGCTGTGATTGCAGGTGTGAGCCACCTTGCCTGGCCTCAGAAATGGAATTTAAGAATAAGACTGATGATGGGGTAGCGTACATCTCTAGTCCCAGCTGCAGCCTGGGTGACAAAGTGAGACCCCAACTAAAACCAAAAAAAATCCTAGAATGGACGGGCTTAATGAAAACAAAAAACAACAAACCACACAAAAAAGAATAAGACTGATGAAAGTGCCCAGCAGTGTAGATGAAGATGCTGTTGAGTCTTGTTTAGAAAACTGAGTATATCTCAGTGATTGAAGCCCTGCCTGCACCCTGGAGTTTTTAAGTTTGTGACTTCTAACTGAAGAGGTTAGGGTTAGGGGTTAGGGTTAGGGGTTAGGGATTAGGGTTAGAGTTAGTTAGTTGGCACCTAAGTTTCTTTCTTAGTCCTGCTCTGTGTAGGCCTGATTAGGCTGTATAGGTATGTGATCATTTCTGTCCTCCAAAGTTTCTACTCACTGAGGCAACAACTCTCATCAGAACCACAGGATGTGTGGGCTAGGCCTTGAAGAGTCTTGCCTCATTTTGTGAATGAGGAAGGGGCCCAAGTAAGTTAAATGTCCAAAATCAAACAGCCAAGCAGTGGCAGAGCCAAAACCCAGATAAACCGGGCACAGTGGCAAGCACCTGTAGTCCCAGCTACTTGGGAGGCTAAGGTGAGAGGATTGCTTGAGCCTAGAGGTTCAAGTGCAGCCTGGGTAACATAGACTCCGTCTCAATTTTTTAAAAAAGGCTTAGATACAAGTGACTTTACTCCAGCCTAGTATTCTCTCCAGTTCCATTCTGCCTTCCCAATTAAGAGAGCAATAAAAAGCAATGAAGGCTGGATAATCCCAGCACTTTGGGAGGCCGAGGCGAGAGGACTGCCTGAGCCCGTGGGTTGGAGACCAGCCTGGGCAACTTGGTGAGACCTCATCTCTACAATAAATCCAAAAATGAGCGTGGTGGCTCATGCCTGTAGTTCCAGCTACTTGGAAGGCTAAGGCAGAATGATCACCTGGGCCCAGCAGGTCAAGGCTGCAGTGGCTGTGACATGCCACTGTACTCCAGCCTGGGTGACAGAGTGAGACTCTGACTCAAAACAAAAAACAAAAACGACAACAACAAAAAAACAATGAATACTAAGGTTCTAGATTGTATGACACAGACTATGTGAGTGCCGCTTTGTTGGTGGGGTTAGAGGTAATTGGTGATGAAGGAATCTGGGAAGGCTTTGAGAACTTGAACGGAACTTGGAAGGTGAGACAAGATGTGGTGATAAATAACTCAAAGCTGGGGTAGATTGGAGGACGCTGGGGGAAGGCCCAAGGCTGGAGGGACCTGGTGTTAGGGGAGGATTGCAAGGGAGGGTTGGAAATGTCAGCCAGGGAGCTTTTTGGGAGGCCCCAAATCCTAGGTTAAATTCCACCCCACCTATGGCCCTGGCAGTGGGGAATTATTTGACATTTCTGCATAGGGGAGTGATTTCTGAGAGCTTGGTGGTGGGGAGAAGCAGGAAGTGCAGGGGAGAGGCTAGCCAGGAGCTGCAGTACTTGTTTAGGTGAGAGGTAGCCCCAGGTGGGTCGTATGGGGCCCTTCATAGTGTAGGACATGACCTAGCTGCAAGAGCAGGTGAGAGGACTCCATTCCAGGGAGCTCAGTATGGCTGACCAGTGGCAGGTCAAGGGAAGAAGGTCCTGGAAGGCGGAGGGGCCAGGCTGAGGGCTGCAGTCAGCCCTTGCAGAGACAGGAGAGCAGTGAGGGGAGGTGCTATGCCTCAAGAGCCAAGGGCAGCGGATTCGGGGTGCTGAGAGGGAGAGGTCAGAGCCAGTGAGATTCGCTGGGCTGGGCGGTTGGTCTGTGGCTGCCATGGCGGAGAGGTCGAGCCAGCCAAGCCCCCGCTCTCTCCCCGAGCTCCCCCCAACACCGGCCTCCCCTCCCCTCCCCCTCCCAGGACATAGTGGATTTTCTTCGACGGCTTGTGGAGAGTGATCCCCAGGGCCTGCACCGGATCCATGTGGATGGGAGCAGCGGGCGGCTGCAGCTGTGGCACCATGGTGGGGAGTGCAGGGGCCGGGCCCGGGGTCGAGGCTGGTACCCTGGGGAGGGCTGACCCTTGGATGCTCCCCTCACTCACGTGCCTCTTCCTTCCTGTCTCTTTCTCCCTCCTGACAGACGACCTCCTGGACCATTCCAGTGATGAGGGGAGAGCAACTGGACAGAGCGGCAGGGGGAAGGGGGCTGAGGGACTGGGCACCTACTGTGGCCTCCGCAAGTCCTTCCTATGCCCAGCCCATGGATCCGAGCCCAGCCCTCAGAACCTCTCTGCCTCTGCAGCCTCCTCCAGTGTCTTAGACAGCCTGTTCCAGGTGGCCATGCCCCAGAAGCTCCGGGTGACAGAAGAGGTGAAACTCAGGAAAGGGCCTCACCGTCCTCCAGAGTTCTTTCAATCCTCATATTTTCTCCCTATTTTCTCCCCTAATCTGTACCTTTCAGAATTCGTCTGCAATCCATGTGCCCCCTTTCATGTTCTCTCTCATTCTCCCTGTCTCTCTATATTCCTGTCACCTGCGCTTCATCCTCCAGGAAGCCAACCGCCTGGCTGAGGAGCTCGTGGCTGAGGAGGAGCGCGTGAAACAGAAAGCAGAGAAGAAACGACTCAAGAAGAAGGTGGCCAGAGGTTGAGGGAGGGGGATCCCGGAGGGACTGTGGGGAGGCAAGAGGAGACTTTATGGGAACGGGAAAGAGCCCAAGATGGCCCGAGGTACATCCTCTTGCCAGGAGGGCCCAAAGAGTTCTTGGACTAGGGGTCTCTGAGAGGCCATCTGGTACGGTGGATCTGGAATCCCACTCTGCTGCCTGGGTTGGAACCTGCCTCCTTCTTACTGTGAGGCCTCTGGCTGGTGCCTCTCTTGTCTGCTTTTTTCACCTGTAGAATGAGGATAATAACAATGTCTACATCGTAGGGTTGCAAAGATCAAATGAGCTGGTGTTTGCCCAGCTCTTAGCCCAGTACATGACATACAGTAAATGCTCAAAGTATATCGTTATCATTATCATTATTGTTGCAGCGTCAAAAGGAACGAAAGCGACAGGAGCGTTTGAAGCAGGGCTGTGGGGACCCCAGGGTGAGTGTCCGTAGGCAGGTACCAAGAGCGCCAAGAGCCAGGAAGGGAGGCCTGAGTAGTCAGGTGGCTTAAGATGATCTCAACTGCATACTGTCCGCCTTTCCTCCAGGCCAAAGCTACCCCCGATGGAGATGAGAGCCCCCCATCCAGCCCCGGGAACCCGATTCAGGGACAGTGTGGTGAAGAAGAGGTGAGGCCCCTTCTTCCCTCCCGGTCTCTGCTCACTGTCTCTTCCTCTTCCTCTGAGATGGGCTTCATCCCCACCCCTTCCTAACTATCCTTTTGCCTGCAGGACTCGCTGGATCTATCTAGCACTTTTGTGTCTCTGGCTTTGCGCAAGGTTGGGGATTGGCCCCCCAGTGCCCGCAGAGAGAAGGGACTGAGCCAGGAGCCTGAAGGTAGGGGCTCAGCCCCCCAGAAGAAGACAGGCCCGGAGGAAGGGAGCTCTCCAAGGGAGGAAAGACTCAAGCAGTGTCCTAAGGCACAGGTAAGGTGGGCAAAAGAACCCGTTTGGCTAGAACCAGTGGAGGAAGCACAAGTAGGTGCTGGAAAGGCACATGATGTGAGGGTTGAGGGGAGTGTCCAACAGGAGTTCTCGAGCCCTGGGGTCAGGAGCCCTGGGGTCAGGCTTCATCACTGTCACCAGGCCCTGGGGTAGTTTCCTCTGCAAGAAGCACCAAGTTTCCTCTCTGTGCTGTTCAGAACCATCTTGCAGGGCTGTCTTGTGAATTACACGAGGTGGCCAATGCTCATGGCCACGTTTTCTGTTTGAACAAAGGAGAAGGATCTGGGGAGGCTGAGGCCTTGAGGCCTGTGTGACTTGGCTTCCCATCCCTAGGCATCTCCGGGACAGCTGGCAGCTGCCTTACAGCAGAGCCAGAAGCTGGCAGGTGAGCTGCTTTCTCTCTCCCTTCTCACCCTGTCCTCCCTAGAATAGCCCCATCTGGACCTTCGCACACTCTCTCCTTTCTAGAGTTGGGCACCAGTTTTGCTCGAAATGGTTTCTACCACGAGGCTGTGGTCCTCCTCACCCAGGCCTTGAAGCTTAACCCCCAGGACCACCGGTAGGTAAGGGCGTAGCCAATGTGCTGAGCAGTCAGGGACAGGCAGGGTATGGAAGACTTGGACCTTTGGCCCCCTTCTGTCTTTATCAGGTTGTTTGGAAATCGCTCCTTCTGCCATGAGCGGCTGGGTCAGCCAGTGCAAGCCCTGGCCGATGCCCAAGTGGCACTTACCCTACAGCCCGGCTGGCCCCGAGGCCTCTTCCGCCTGGGCAAGGCCTTGATGGGACTCCAGGTAATGGGTTGGGGCTGGAAACCGAGGAGAGGTTTGGGTAGGCTGAGGTGGGGAGTGCGTCAACAAATGGTAGTGGTACTAGGAGTAGGGGCCAGTTTTAGACTGGGGGTGTTTTAAGCTCTGTGATTCCCTAAACTTCCCTCTCTCTAATCCCTCCGGGACTAAAGCGCTTCAGGGAGGCAGCCGCTGTGTTTCAGGAGACTCTGAGAGGTGGGGCCCAACCTGATGCAGCCCGGGAGCTCCACTGTTGCCTTCTCCAGCTCACTCTGGTAAGGCGACCAGGCCCACCCTCATGCTGAGGGGGCATCAGGGAGAGTTGGCTGGGGCTGCGCCCCCGAGCAGCGCTCCCTTCTGCCTCAGGTGGCGAGGGCAGCAGGAACGGGCGGGGTGAGAGGCATGCCCCTCTCTCCCTTCTCAGCAGGATCAGCCAGGAGGAATCCACGCAGCACCTTGGACCACTGGAGCCCCCCAGCCGTCTCCCCATGCTGAGCCGAGAACCGCAGGCCTGCTCTCCCTCAGGTGCCCTCGAAGCACTGCCCCAAGGGCCCCCGGCCTTCTGTCTCCACACTCACGTTATTCCCCACGTCACTGGAGCCAGCCCACCGGGCACCTCGCCCAGGCTCAGAGTAGAAGACCCCACCTTCCCCATCTCCAGGAGCCTTCCAAGGACTGGGACATCCTGGGACTGGGGACCCAGTATCTACCTCAGGCCGGACAAGGAAGGACTGATCCCTCATAGGGCTAGGCCATGTGAATCCCCCACAGGGATGGGGACATTGTGTGGTGACAGGCCACTGCATATCTTGAGACCTTATTCTCTAGATCCGTGGTTAAGGATACCCCTGGCAGTCATTCCTCTTGTCATGGGGAAACTTCTGATGAGAGAAAGGAGCCCCACGTCCACTGAAACATCTTTACTTTGGTTCTCACGCAGATGGCTTCTTCTGGGGACAGTAAGGAAAAATAAAACCCACCAAGGCGCAAGAAGGCAGTTGTATAAAAGTTCAGGTTTTCAGACGATAGCAGAGCCAGCAAGGTAGGGCTGGCTCTGCTTCTTGGCCCTAGGGCTGCCTTCACCAGCTAGAGCTCCCTGCTCAGGACCGGGGCCACAGTGACGATGAGGCGGGAGTCTCGCCTCTCAGCTTGGCGGATGCTCACCTCTTCCTAACCCCAGCTCCTGCTGTTTTCTCCAGCCACAGCCCCGTTTGCTCCCAGTCCCTCATGCCCTGTTTCCTGTCCACATTGCGATGCATACTCTGGCCTCCCCTTTGTCCAGCAGTCTGAAGCTCACCTCTTCTCACTGCTAGAAGATTCACCACGGGTTTGCATTTGGGAAATCCCTTACCAGCACCTGTGTGGAGCTGGCAGGACCCTATATCTCCGTACTCCCAACTGCTGGCTCTCCTGCTGAATGGGGCCTTGTCAGAGGCCCGGGCTGCAGCTACCTTGGCCGCTCTCTTTCTCCACCCAGAATTGGGCATTGCCATCAGCCTTCCCCATGTGAGCTTACTCCGTTTTTCCACCAGGGTCACTGTCCCAAGGAAGATTATAATTCTCTACTTGCTGTGCAAGAATCATGATCTCCCTTTGGTTTCTCCTCTGCGCTCCTGGCAGCTTCCCCTGGCTGGTTCCTCCCTAGTCCTGCCTGGGACTTTCTGCTAATTTAAGTGTGGATCTGCAGGGGACATCTTAGTCCCCCTGCCCCCCAGTACCTTTCACAGAGGAACCATTCATTAGGTTAAGCGATTATTATTGCCCATGGGTCTTGCTCAATACTGTCACACCTGGAGATGGAAGGTGTTGAAACATCTCTTTTACGTAGGACTTTCCCAATTTATTTATTTATTTTTAAAGACAGGGTCTCACTATTTTGCCCAGGCTAGTCTCAAACTCCTGGCCTTAAGCGATCCTTCTGCCTCAGCCTCCTGAGTAGTTGGGATTATAGGCACAAGCTGTACCCCACTAAATTTCTTAACTGTTTATGGTTTAGGCCCCTTAAGTACTAGGTAGCAGGATACAGTCTGCCATACTAGCTGGCTTACCTTGGAAGGGTCTCAACAGCTTAGCCTCGATTCCCTCATCCTTAAAAATGAGGACAATTCCTACCTCACAGGGATGTTGTGAGGACTGAAAGAGAAAGTGTGAGAAAATACCCACTGAGTGCCTGGTACATAGTGGGAACTAAATAAACCAGTTTTTATCTGCAACTGTCCTACATATTCATGCTTCCCACGGCAGGAAGAAAGGAATATGAATGAATTATTGCTTAAATTCACAAACTCTAGAGACCCTGGGTCTGTGGTTCTCAAAGTACAGTCTCTGGGCCAGCAGTGTCAGCATCACCCAGTAGCTTGCTACAAATGCGATTTCTCAAGCCCCACCATGGGCCTTCCAGTCAGAAACCATAGGAATGGGGCCTGGCAATGTGTGTTTCAATAAGCTCGTTAAGGTGACCATGCACACTGTTCTGGGGCATAAGTGGAACAGACATCCCTCCAGAGGCCATTATGGTGGGACAGGTTTGAGTTTTGTTTTGTTTTGTTTTTTGAGTTGGAGTCTCACTCTGTTATACAGACTGGAGTGCAGTGGCATGCTCCCGGCCACCGCCGCCTCGACTTGCTGGGCTCCAGCGATCCTTCCACCTCAGCCTTCCAAGTAGCTGGAACTACAGGCGTGCACTACCACACCTGGCTAATTTTTTATTTTATTGTAGAGACAGGTCAAGTTGCCCAGGTGGGTCTCGAACCCGCCGGCTCAGGCAGTTCACTCACCTCAGCCTCCCAAAGAGCTGGGGTTACAGGCTGAGCCACCGAGCCCAGCTCAGGTTTGAGTTTTATCCAAGGCTTGAGTACAAGAGCTGGCAGTGTCAGCAGGGCTAGAATTTAGGAAGCCTCAAGGGGAGAAAGCTATGGCTCAGAGCCAATGAACTTGACTGGAGTCTACCTTCCTGAGTGGAATTATTTGCCCTGGGAGGTCTGTGCTTATCCTTAGTAGGGGAGTAGGGTGGCGGGAGGTAGCTGTGCTTGTTTAAGGGGTGACTATTACAGTAACTCCATGAGAGGCCTGCCCATCTGGCCTTCCAGTTCTTGATGGGGAGATGTGTGTGTGTGTTTTTGGGACTTCACTAGGGCTCTTGGCAGAGAATGATCCACCACTACCGCGTGGTATTTTTGCCTCAGGCTGAGCTGTCTTGTTCTTCCAGCTTCTCAAATAATGTTCCCTCCCCCGCACCTCTTGTTCTGTGCTGGATGGATTTGAATCTTCTTCAGGAGCCACATGACTTCTGACACCTCGCAGCTTTTCCCCACTCTCACCACTCCTAATTGATAGTTTCTGACGGGGAGCCTGAGTAGCAGCACCCAGGGTGGGAAAGTAGGGTGACCGACTGTCCTGGCTTTTCTGGGACTGAGGGGTGTCAGGATGTGGGACTTCCAGTAGTAAAACTGGGAAAGTACTGGGCAAACAGGAAAGAGTGGACGACCCTACTGAAAAGCTCCAGACAGGCAGCCTTTAGAAGGTATGAAGGGAATCAGGGAGGGCCCCAAACAAGAGCCAGGGGTGGTATGTGGTGTGTGTTTGTATTGAAAGGCAACGCAGTTGCAAAGAATATTTTTCGTACATAATGACTGATAGATTCTTAGCTCCACACCAGTGGTCACTGTCTAGTTTCTGTTCATGTTCTGTTTTTCTTCTGTTAATCCAGGTTTGCTAGGTTGTCACTGACTCATACAGTCACATGGGGGAATGATACTGATTCCTCCTCTGTCACCACCCCCTTGCCCCACCCTAAAGTCTGGCCCTGAATTCTCTCTGCTCTTACCTTCTGCAGTGGCCAGGGATACACCCCCTTCCTGGAGTCTCTGCCAGTCTCTGGTCCACCCTGAAGACACAGCCAGATCAGCTTGACCTAAACATTGCTCTCGTGTCTCCTCTCTAAAACCCCCAAGGACCATGCTCTGGCTGCAGCCTGTGGGCCATTTCTCCTCCCCTCTTTGTCAAGTCTGTGCTTCTTTCAGCTAGGCCCAGCCACCTTAATAGGGACAACACTTGTAGTGGCCAAAAGCATGGGCTCCTGAGCCAGATGAGCCATCAGATTAGTCCCTGCCCCACCCTTACAAACGTCGTGACCCAGCCAAGTGTCCTTAGGTGTCTGATTCAGTCTTCTGATCCTTAAAATGGGAATAAAAGTCTCTGTCCCACTGGGTTATTGTGAGGCTGAATAAGTGGCGGTGGTTGTCTGAAAATGCCAGGCTCCCTTTTGCCCTCCAGCCTTGTTCACTCTCCCTGAAATATGCTCTCCTGGGCCCTCCACCTGCAACAGAGGCCTCAGCAGATTCCTCATGGAGCCCACAGGGGCGCATCCTTGAATGTGGGGTTGTCACTTCAGGGGAAGGCCTGAAGAGAGCAGGGAGGACTGACAGGAAGCGAAAGGAAACAGGAAAGACACCGAAGCTCCAACTCCCAAAGATTGGCTGGGACACGGGAGGGGGGGGGAGTGGTAGCTACAGAGTGTTCCCCTTCTCTCCCCATGCATAGCAGGAAGGTGATTAATCACCTGCAGAATAAGCAAACCCCAGAAATGTCTGCTGGCTGAGCTTATCTGGGGTCCCCACCAGGCAAGGCTGCTACTCCAAGCTTCCCCTCAGGGACCAGTCTTCCCACCCCAACCCCATGGTCTTGGTGAGAACACCTCTGGCCCAGGAGCCTGGTGGAGGAGGAGTCTAAGTAGGGGTGTGTCCTCTCTGGGCCCCCAGCACGTCACCTGTGTCCCTGCATAGGGTTCTTTCCACAGGGCTGGGAGAAGGGGCTGGCCCCCAGTAACAAATGGCCTAAGGGCGGGGAAAGAGAAAGCAATCAGGCACCATGTGTCACTCTGGGGCCAGCCTGGAGGTTAGAAGCAAGGTCTCCCAGGCCAAGGTTGACCAGAGGACCAGTGGAGTCCTGTGACCAAAGCCATGAGGAAGGTGGGCCAGAGTCCCGTCCTTCCTTTCTGCGGGTGTCACCTGAGTAGCAGGCTGACAAGCACCGGCTCTGAAGGCTGGCTGGGTGCTAGGTGCAAATCTTGACCTCAGAGTCGTCTTTTGTAAAATGGGCATAATTATAACCTACCTTACAGGGTTGCTATGAAGTCAAAGGAGACTTCGCGTTTAAAGCGCTCGGCACACTGACCAGCGCGGAATTAATTTCGGCAGTAATCCTCAGATTTTGCTGTTATGGGCTCCCGGCGGGAGTCCAGATTGAAGCGTCGTGCGGTGGGGGTCCCGACTTTATTCTCAACAATTGGGGAGACCGGGCGCAGTGGCTCAC
>CAUYQG010282665.1:0-33149 GCA_963574415.1 Tarsius wallacei | reverse complement strand
TGTTATTTTGTAGAGATGAGGTCTTGCTGTGTTGCCTTAGCTGGTCTTGAATTCCTGGGCTCAAACGACCCTCCCACCTCAGCCTGCCAAAGTGCTGGGGTTACATGCATGAGCCACTGTGCCTGGCTTGGTTATTGAACTTTCTATTGACCTCAAGCTTAGGTACTGGAGAACCAGTAGGGCCACCTGGACTATATTTTATGAGCATACAGATAAGACTTGTGGAGAGGGTGGGTGAGCTCCTGGCTTGCATCATACAGCCCAGCTGCTCTTCAGGCCCAGACAGTTAAGAGTCGGGTATTTCTAGGACGGTTGCTTTCAGGGCTATGTCTGTCTGCTTTCTGATGGGGCATGTAACTTACCTTTTGAGTTCTATAGATGGAATCGGGGCGAAATCGTGACTCTGTTGGACACACGGCCTGCAGGTTGTGTCTTCTTGTTTGGGGAGCTTTCTGCTTCACAGCGAACAGTTTGTACCATCAGGTAGAGCTCTCTGCCAGAGGACCAACTCCTGTGTATCGGTTCTCCTCCTTCCTTTGAAAAGGAAGACAAACCTGTATTTTGTAGAAAGGGTCTATTGTTCCCAGGGCGTGATTGTGGCCAACTTCTTGGGCTCCTTTGGCTGACTGAAGAAGGAATTGAAGTCAGAATGCTAATCACTGACTTGCACAGACATCAACAATCAAACCTCTGGGAACTCATAAAAAAAGTAAACAAGAGTGCTCAGTTTCAGAGTCTTGAAGAAGAGCAGCGTTTAAAAGAGACTGGAGATGAAAAAAAAAATGTGCTGAGGAGAAAATTCTCATTCCCTGCTTTTCAAATGGATAATCTTAAAAATAATAAAGACATCGAGAACTGTATGCTTATCTCTCATGAGTGAGGGTTGCTGTGGTAGGCAACCTTAACATTTTAGAGGTGGTCTCCTGGCTCAGAGATGGAGCAGACCTGGAGGAATCCTTCCCCCCTTCCCCAGTAGGGATGGCAGCATTGGTCTACCTGAACTGGACATCTATTTTTTTTTTTTTTAATTCTAGTGGTATACTGTGTTTCCATCGATCCCTCATGCTCTTCCTTGTTCCCTCTAGTTCCAGATTGTAGGCTGGTGTTGAGAATTTTGTCACCATTGAGTGTTTTCTTCTAACTGTGAGAAATTTTGGAATTGATGGAACCAGTGTGTAGGCCCTGGTGGGTTCTAAGTATGGTTCAGCCTCTAATTACTTTCCTTCTCTTAGTGTTAGGAAAGAATGATTTTCTCCTATATTACTGCCCTTTTAACCTCCTTCCTGTCGATTTATGTATTCTAATCTGGACCTTTCTTTGACTCAGTGCCAATTACACAGGCTCCGAGTCTTATATGTGGCAAGTGGCCAAAGTGATTTATCCTAGAGTATCTAATGGCAGACAGGACACTGGCCTGGAGTGGGGATACCTGGCTCTGATGATGCTTCTTCCAGTGACCTGGCGTGTCACCTCACAGGGCTGCATTTACCTGTTAGTTGAGAGACTAAATGAGAGTGTGGCTATGATAATTTTAATCTCAGTCTTCTCATCTCACTTCTGTATTAGGGCACATAAAGTGACCATTTAACAGGATCAATTTTTACGCGGTTTGAAGTCTATCCATTCTTCCCTTAGTTGTATTTGTGATTTTCTCAGCCTGATTCTAAATTCAGTTAAAAAGAGAAATTAGTCCTGCTCCAGTGTTCTGTTGTCCTCATCTCTGTGGTGAGCGTACATCAAAAGCTAAGCCTTTCCTTCAGGTTAACCTTTGTTTCCAACAGGGGAGAGCTCTCACTGCCCCATACAGCCTCGATCTCTTTTAACTTAAATTGGAATGAGTCAGACAGGGCTATGGTTCATGGGACAAGTGGGAGCATCTCAGGTGTAGGGCTGGGGAGTCCTGATAGGACAAAGTGAGCAAGAATGTGGACTCGGGATTTGAAGACAGATAAAACTGTCCTTACTGTCTCTGCTGGGGAGTCCTGTTGTCTTTTTAGCTATCGACTAGACTGGGTAGGAAGACTGATGAAAGACTAGAATTTATTTGGAGACTTAGTGGGGCATATCATGGTGCCAAAACTATTTGCTTGGCTGGGCGTAGTGGTTCACGCCCATAATTCCAGCATATTGGGAGGTCGAGGCGGGAGGATCGCTTGAGTCCAGGATTTCGAGACCAGCCTGGGCAACATAGGGAGACCTCGTCTGTACAAAAGAAAGCAGAAAATTATCTGGGCATGGTGGTGCAGACCTATAGTCCTAGCTACTCGGGAGGCTGAGATGGAAAGGTCGCCTGAGTGCAGGAGGTCGAGGCTGCAGTGAGCTCTAATTTGTGCCACTGCACTCCAGCCAGTGAGTGAGACCCCAATGTAAATAAATAGATAGATAAATTTAAAAATTTTATAAATAAATACAACTGTTTTCTGAAGGTGACTTGGGACTGAATTGCCACACCTTGGGAGGTGCTTTTTCACCTGCTTCTTGCAGTCTGAATGTCACAGATGGCCCAGGCTGTCACCTGTCTTGTCAGCATCCCCTTCTGCAAGCCTCACTGTGTCAACACTGGTGCTGTTTGTAGGATACCACTGAATCGGATGGGTGTTGTTTCATCCCAGGCACACTCAAGAATTGTCTGTGTGACCCTGCCGGACTTCTCATCTCTTGAGCCTACTGTTGGAGCTGTTAATGCTTTTCAGAAAGCTGAAACCCGGTATTACTCAAGCAACCCTACTTTTTGCTGGCTTGTTTTTGTTATTCCTACCCCCACCCACCTTGTTTTTCAGCCATCAATGGGTATTTATTGAGTTACTCAGACACTCAGCCAGACCCTGTGGGAGCATACAAAGATGTGTCAGAAACTGTTCCAGAATGTAAGGAACTTAAAATCCATTTGAAAAGGCAAGGCCCTTGAAACTATCGGCCCATGAATGGAGTAGGCAGCATGATTAGACAAAGAGGGAGTTCTGTTCAGGAGTGGTCAGGGAGGCTGAACGAGGTAATAGACTCACATGGCCTGAAAGCTTGATATTTTCCCCTGTATTTAAATCTTCTGTAGCCAGCATTTGATATGGACTTAAGAAGATACATATGTGAGTTATAGAGCGTAATGACACAATGAACACCGATGAACTCACCACCCAGTTTAAGAACTAGAGCTTGACCAATACTGATACCCTCTCCGTATACCCCAATTTCCTTCATTCTACTTCCTGCCTTCCCATTCAATTAGCCACTGACTTGAATTTTATGGATTTCATTCCCTTTTTTGGGGGAAAGTCTCTGTAGAACTCTCTCCCTCCCCTCCCTCCCCCTCCATTCTCTCCCCCTCCCTCCCCCACTCCCTTCCTTCCTGGTGTCATTCTGCTTCCCAGACTGGAGTGCTAGTGACATGATCACAGCTGACCACAGCCTCAGACTCCTGACCTCAGGTAATTCTCCCTCCTTAGCCTCCCAAGTGGCTGGGACTACAAGCACATACCATCACGCCTGGCTCGTTTTTAACCCTTTGTGCTCAGAGACATCTTGTGGATCATCTACCAGCAACTCAACTGTACCTTTTTATGAAATAATGAAAAACAAATCACTTCATATTAAACGGTATAGTGTTGGAACCAATTATTTTATTGTAATGATATTTGGCTTATAATGGAATTTTGGACACCGAGGAACTTATGACATAAAAATCAAAATTTCACATTGTATATTTTCCTAACGTGTAGTAACGTGTGAAACAGTCACCGACATGCATTGCAGTTTCATTGATACAAGTTGTGCAATAGTAATTTGTTTGACGTCTTCCACCTGGTGTTTTTCTGTTTGAGCAGACAATGCAGTCTCGTTTTCTTCTTCCCACATTAATAATATGTAATTTATTGTCCAGTCTGTTGTTCGAAGAAGACTTGGAAGGATATACTCGTGATTCCTGAAAACCACTTCCCAACTGATCGATCATCTCAGTATATATTCCGGCTCTTTATTTGCTTTTTCGTGTAATTTGAATGGAAAACTTCAAGGAATCATAAATTTTCGAAAAATTTGCACTTGCATACATTTGTCCTGTATAATCACCAGCAATCTCTTTATGTCCCTTCAGAGGGGACATCGGGGTGCAAAGGGTTAAAGTTTTTGTAGAGATGGGATGTTACTATGTTGACTAGTCTGGTCTTGAACTCCTAGTCTCAAGCAATTCTCCTACCTCCATCTCCAAAAGTGCTGAGATTACAGGTGTGAACCACCACACCCAGCTTCCAATTCTTTAAAATAAATCTCGCTCTTGCTTTCACTCTAACTCTCTCATTCGTTCTCTATTTTTCTCCCTCTCCTCCTCCTCCCTCTCTCATCTCTCCTCTCTCCTTTCTTTCTCTCTCCCTCCCTCCCTCCCCCTCCATTCCTCCCCCTCCCATATATATATGTGTGTGTGTGTGTGTGTGTGTGTGTGTGTGTGTGTACACACACACACACACCCCCATTGGTTCAATTTCTCTGGAGAATCCTGACAATACAGCATATCATGCCTCCCTGCATGCCACATAGGTAGCATTACAGAGTTAATTTGCAGAGTATCCTACGTCAGGAGGTCAGCAGTGTGTTAGTCACATACCGGAAAGGCATTTGGATGATGGAAGAGAAACCTTGGTTTTCTGTAAAAGCAAAGCCAGCTCTCTCTTTTTTGGAGTACTCTTTTCTTCTTTTCGGTATTTGCTCCCCCCTTGAAGCTCCATGACTGTCTCTGGCAACTCAGATTCCTCTTACCCCTGCCCTCCTGATACACACGTGCACTTAAATCTTTGCCTCCTGTATCTGCTCTTTGGAGTCCAGGTTTTGCTTGTCATAAGAAAAGACATTTAGCTTCTAGGATTCTAGGAGCTCCTGTCTCCTATGAGTCCAGGGTTAGAGGGAGTTGTCCGTCTGTATTTCTTATGCATTACCACATGCCACACGCTGATCTAAGTGCCTTACCTGTTTATCCCATGTTACCTTCGCCACAATCCCAGATGGTAGCTTCTATGAAGATGCTCATTTTGCAGTGAGAAAATGGCAAGAAAGTCACAGAAGTGGAATTTGAATCCAGGTTGTCCAACTTCAGAGCCCCTGTTCCTGATGCTTCTGAATACATCATAAACTAGAAAGTACTCTCCTGCTGGTACTAAAATGTGCCCACTACCTTGAGCAATGGACCCTGTGACCCTAGTTGATAGCTAGGATATTTTGGGGGCTGATCCAGGCGAATGAGGTTGTTAGTAGGAAAGTATTGCTCTTCCTAGAAAACTTCGATTCTTTGAACGGACCTTCTGGTGGCCACAATTCCTCAGCCCCAAGAAGTCCTATGGGGCACCTTTAAGTCATGATGGTTGGTGGTGGGTAGGGTCATGAGCCTCCTCTCAGGTCATGTCAAGAAAGCTACCTTCTACTTTGTGTTTAACAGATCTGGGACTGTAAAATAGCTCACTGAGACAAGGTCGTTTCATAATTGTTAGGGAGGATGCCTTAGCTTGGAGGGTCAGAGGCCTCAGCCAGCCTGGTAAATATTTGGCACTTCCTCTCCCTTGCAGGACCACAGCAAATGTTAAATAATCGCAGCACTCTTCAGTATAACCACTCCTAATCAATTGAGTTGGGCAAATAGCATGAAAGGTCTTTGCCCACCTTTCGGGAGAGTTGGGTGTCCCCAAAGAATTGAGTCTGGAATTCAGTTTTGCTTCTCTTTTCTTATTTTCTTTTCCCAATCACATTTCTCTAGGTTTTTAAACATGGACTCAGCTCATTATTACTTTCTTCCATGCTTTAAATTCTGTCCTTGCCTGGTAAGATGAAATCTAACCCGTTGGTTTTTTTTTTTTAGTAATGGCGATATATTGAGAGGACCATCACCCATCAAGAGTTCTAGGAGTTTCTCTGCCTGTAAGGTTAATTTTCTCTATCCTGATTGTGAAGGAGCAGAAGTTATTCCATTCAAGTGTGGAAACTTTCTTTTTGAGACACTTCTCTTCTTTTTCTTCATATATCCTGGTTCCTTCTCTCCTGCACGCTCACGTAGACATTGGTACATAGAGATAGTTTCTGATCCTGAAATTCCTTTTTTGAAGGAAAGACAATGTTTTGATCTTGAAATTCCTTTTTTTGAAAGAAGGAAAGAGAATATTTGTGTGTGCCATTGTTTTCTGTGGCTGCTCCAAACGTGTCTCCTTAAAGCATTTTCAGATGTCAGTCAAACAAGGGAACAATGGTCCCTGGGTCCTGTTAGGGGCACATTCTTAATGGCTCCAAAATGAGTAAAGTATAGAGGAATACTCATGTGAAGTCGTGATTTATACATCATTTCCTTGCTTTCTTCAACATCATTATTTTTGAACCAGAAAGTATTTTGATCAACATTTTGGAGGAAGAATTGTATGGTATTTCCCAACCTTCCCTCCGTGGGTGGAATTGCATCACTGAATCACTTTTCTCTATTTTTTTCCACTTCTGTCTCCTGTTTTGTCAAGACTCCAGCAAACTCCAGCCTTTTTTCTGTGTTTTTTAGTCCTGAAATTTTAGCCTGGCATCTGTGATTGTGTTAACTTCCCATAATTATTTTCTAGCCTACCAAGGAAGCCTCATAAAACAAAGCATTTTGTTTAATCCTCAGGTGGGGGTTTGAACCCTGGGCAATGTGACTCCCCTTCCCCCAGTCCTTGTTGTACTTTTTAGCAATCCCAGAGGTCGAAAAGACAGTAATCTCCTCTACTGTAGAGAAAGTGAAAGGCATTCCTTTTATTTGCCTTTGCCTTAGTCCTGTTTCATCCACCTAATCCGTTTTAAGGGATAAAAGTGCAATTACAAACATTTTATGTGTGGTCAGATTTTTAGTATTTTAATCTGGTCTGAGACTTAAAGATGAAATGACAGTCCTAACAGAGGTCCTGTGTGGAAGAAAGGACTTGGGGAGCTGGTCTCAGGCCAGTCCCTTTTTAGAAACGTGACCCTGGGGCTAGGTGCAGTGATTCTTGCCTATAATACCAGTACTTTGGGAGACAGAGGCGAAAGGGTTGCTTGAATCCGGGAGTTCAAGACCAACCTGGGCAACCTAGTGAGACCTTGTGACTTAACATAGCCCTTCCAAATGTCTGGTCATTACTCATCTCAGAGTACCTTTTAGATTAAAGTTATTACTCATACTGAACTCCTGCAGGCTTTGTGTGCACAGACTTCCCATTAAGATTAGATTATTTGACCGGTGCCGTGACTCATGCCTGTAATCCCAGTGCTTTGGGAGGCTGAGACAGGAAGATCACTTGAAGCCAGGAGTTTGAGAGCAGCCTGGGCAATATAGCAAGACCCCATCTCTACAAGAAAAATAATTTTAAACAAATTGTCCAGGCATGGTGGCACAGCCTGTAGTTGTAGTTACTTGGAAGGCTGAGGTGGGAAGAACACTTGAGCTCAGGAGTTTGAGGCTGCAGCAAGCTATGATGGTACTGCTGCACTGCAGCCTGGGTGACAAAAAAAAAAAAAAAAGAAGATAAGATTGCTGATTTTACTATGATTGTAAACCATTGTTTCCATCAAGTCTCCTAGTGAATATTCCTGTATGTTAGTTTCCTTTGCTGTTTCTCAACCATGCCAAGCACACTTCTACCTCAGGGTCTTTGCATGTGCTACATGGAACTGGGATGACTGCATGGCTTGTTCCTGAACTTTTTTCAGGTATTTCCTCAAATGTCTCTCCCCCAGAAAGACCACTTTCTATAAAATAATATACACGTTCTGTTGTCCTTACCTTGTTTTTGTTTTTCTACGTAGTACCTATGTGGAATATATATATTTATTTCTGTCTACATCTTCTCATAGAACTGTGGCTCTCGACCTTGGATGTCCATTAGAATCACCATGTGAGTTGAAAAAAAATCCTTCTCCACCGCACTCCAGAACAATTACACCAGAAATACTGAGAAGAGATGTAAGCATTAGTGTTTTATAGAACTCCCTGGTGATTCCTATGTGCAGCCAAGGTTGAGAACCAGTGATCTAGTATAGAACCTTACTACTACTACTCAGGGAATGTGGACCGGTAGAATCAGCATCACCTAGAGCTTATTTGAAATGCAGGTTCTTGGTCCCACCCAGACCCGAGTCCAGTTCTGCTCTTGGCAAGACCCCAGATGATTCTTGTAACATTTAAACTTGAGGCGCATACACTAGAATGTCAGTGAGGGGCTTCATTTTGCTTGCTGCTGTATTTTTTTTTTTTTTAGTTGGAATGTCACTCGATTGCCCAGGCTGGAGTGCAGTAGCACGCTCATGGCCACCCCAGTGTTGACCTGCTAGGCTCCGGAGATCCTTCTGCCTCAGCCTTCCAAGTAGCTGGAACCACAGACACACACCACCAAGACCGGCTGATTTTTTGGTGTGTTGTAGAGACAAGGTCTCACCAAGTTGCCCAGGCTGGTCTCGAACCCCTGGGCTCAGGCACTCCTCTCGCCTTGGCCTCCCGAAGTGCTGGGATTACAGGCTTGAGCCACTGTGCCCAGCCTGCTGTATTCTTAGTGTCAGAACAGTACTTAGCATATAGTAAGCACTCATTAAAATGTTTATTGAGTGAATGAACAAATAAAAATCGGAGATGAGCGGAAGAAGAAGGTAATACAGGAGAAGGGGACAAAGAAAGTGAGAGATGGGAAGACAGAGAAAGAAAACAGCTCTGTCCTACCCATGTTTCCTGGGCACATATATAATGAGTGCTGCTCTCTGCTCCCAGTCACAGCTTAACCAGCCTTAGCTCAACCAGCCTCATGGCCAACATCTCATGGGCTTGCCTCCAACGCTCTGTCCTTTCCAAAGTGATAGCTGACTAATCAAAGATATTGTGATAATGAATTGCCTAACTATCCAGCCCTGCTTCTTTCCTTCAAGCATGGATTTGATTAGGGGCCTGCTGAAACCAATTAAGTAAATAATTCAGTAAGATTTTATGAACTATCTACTATATGCATGGGTTAACAAAGGTTCAAGGGGCTAAGAACCAAAGAAATGGCACCACTTGCAGCCCAACTGTAGAGACATTTAGGTAAGTAATCATACCTTGAGACCAAAAAGTGGCCATTGCTTCAGATACTTGTAGACATGTAGACAGACTGGTGTGGAAGGTCAAGAGAGTAAGGGATTATTTCAGATTAAGGGGTGGAAGTAGACCCCTGGTGGAGAGGGCAGGGGTATGTGAGTTGAGTAGGTAAGTATCGGGGACACAGGGCTGAGAGGATGCTCGTGAACTTTGGCTGTCACGGAGGCAGTGGAAAGGTTGGAGAACAGTCAGCTGTGTGTTTTGAGAAGATGAACATTGACCATGGGAGGGGGATTGGAGAAGGAAGACTGTGGACCCATCACATGCATTTGGAGATAACGTCCAAGTTACATGACAAGGCCCTGACCTTGGGCAGTGGCAGTAGATATAAAATTGTGGAGATAGTGTTGAGAGGCCTGTCCAATGTGGAGGATTATGTCTTTTTTTAAAAAGTAACCCAAAACAGCAGGAATTCTTGGGTTGACAAATTTGGTAGTTTTATGAGCACATATACTAAAAACTCTACAGTGTTTTAAAATTATAGGTCATTTTTCTTTGGCCATCAGTTAAGCTGGATTAGTGGAGGGTTGAACATTGTTCTCAGAGCTTTGAGTCACGATGGACACTAGTGGTTATTTATTTTGGTTACTTTATTTTGAAGATGAAAAGAAGGAGACCAAGATACGAAATGATCATCAGAGCCAGAATTGGAGCGCAGGTTCACCATTATTGGGTACATACAGAGTGCTAGGTGGTTTAAATAATCTTGTCTTCTTTAATCTTCACAACGATCTTATTAGGTAGGCGATGTTATTTTAGAGATGGTAGAAACCAAAACGCAAGGAAGGAAGTAACTCAGCCAGGGTGACACAGCTATTATGGTATATCTGGGATTTGAACCCAGGTTTATCCCAGTTAAGCTGTGCTCTTAAACTGCTGTGTCCTGCTGCCTTCTGAATCAGCACTCCCTGACACTGCTGATGATGTGTTGACCTTATAAAGAAGGTCGGACATTGTTTTCCTCACGTTTGACAAAGTCTTGTTTTCTTTGATAGTCATAAATTGAGGATTTATGACAGCTGATTTCTCCCTAACTTTCAATTACAATTTCATAATGTGACCTTTGAAAGTAAAAGCTTTGAGTTCTTTAAAATATCTAAGTTGTAAGAGGGGATAAAGGAAAATGAACTCAAATAGAGAATTTCTATCAGGTTTCTTTATTAGGTTTCTTATAATAATCAATAAATATTCAGCAATTCTTTCTTCACATGAGCGGGATGGTCCAGGGAAGAACAGTACCCTTTGACCTGCAATCTGGGTAAAAGGGAATTTGCTGAGCCCTCTGGTTCTGAAACAGAAAAGTTGAAGAAATCAACATCTTGCTTATTATTTTTATGTTTAAGACCATTTAGTTCCAAAGATGTGACAATCAGGGCTGTGGCCTGGTGAATTGGGAGCGATTTAAGCCACCCAAGTTGGCCTGAACCAGTAGGGTCTGTCAGTCAGCTTCACTTTCCTCACAGGTTAGTATTTGGTGGAAGTTGGTTCACTTTTGGCAGACATGGGTGGCTGTGGGCAGAGCAGGACAGCTTTTTCTCTCTCATCCTCTATTCTAGCAGTGCTCTGAGGATGCTTTGGAGGACTCAGTATTCCGAGCAGCAGCTGAGCCACCTTAGACAGTTCCATTTTTCTATCTGTAAAATAAGGGACCCAGACAAAAGGATCACTCCTTTTCCTTCCAGCTCTAAAATCTTATGATTTTTCTTTAACATGACGAATGAAACAGCCATCTGAGCTGCTTTTGTAGGCGGTGCTTTTTGCATCCCAGATCTGTGTGATTCAACTCCGTGTTCATGCCGTCTAGGGCTAAGAGGACTGTGGTGGCCTTAAAGCAGTTGCACACAGTTCATAAGCTGCTCAGCCACTCGTGTCAGTCTTATGAGTAGGCAGAGGTTCCTTGTCTCTTAGACCTAAAATAATTAGGGGGATTTTGATCCCAAGGGCCAAGAGGCAGTGTGTTAAGGGGCAAACTCTCATCCAAGCAGGCGTTGCAGTGAGGGATGCTTAGGTGCTTTTGACCTTTGGCATACACAGATGCTTCCCCTGAGCCTCAGGGAAACCCCTATTTTGCCTGTGTCATCACCCCTTCTGTATCGGGGATGTGACTATCGCTCTCTCACTCCAAATACAGCAGAGTCTGCTCAGTTCCGTTTTCTTCCTTTTGCCCAAAAGCAGGCAACCAGCTCTGCCTTCCCAAGAGTGGACTAACCCGGAGCCATGGGTGCCACATTTTCAACTTTGATGGCAAGTGCTGCGGCTCTCTTATTTCATCGCCTATTAGGATGCACAGGCGGTGCTAAGTGACACACAGCCCATAAAACATAGCTGCTTCCTGCTGATTTCATGCTTCTGGAGGACGGGCTGTGCGCAGGGATTGAGAGAGACTGGAGTAACACGCAGGAGCACTATGGAGTATTTATTTATCCCAAATAAATGAGTAGCTGTGTTTTGGACAGCGGCTTTCCCACATAATGTAATGCAGTCATGTTGGGGGATGTGTGTGCACGTGTGTGTTTGTGTGTGCATTGTGGGTTGAGGAATGAGGAGCGCCTGTCCTTCTCTAGGTGTCATGTCTGAGAACACTAATAAAAGACTGGACCTCATGTGCCTGCTGGTGATCTCAAGACAGTTACTGAAGCATTCCAAAAAACAGTGTCTTTGTCATTGGGCTTCTTTTACAAAAGCTTAGGAAAGCTTTCCCGAGGCTGTTTCTTAGAGAATAAATACACGTTGGGACAGTTCTTCTATAATTTGTTGTTGCTGCTCATCATCGAGAAGTTTGCACCCAAATAGTTGCTAGACTGCGTGGCCTCCGATGGTCCTTGCCTCTTGTCCTGACCCCCAATTCTCTGACCCCCAAGTACTTGTACCTCACTTTTAGCAGAGAATTAATAGCCTGAGAGACCGAGATCTCTCAATCTCAGCAGCCCCTAATCTCATACAAATTTCTTTTGAACTCAGACAAACAAACAGAATGCCACCTTATAAAGTAGTCTTCTAAAGATTAAGAAGTCAGACTTTGTATAAATCAGAGAGAGAGAATAAGGCCCATCATTAAAATTTGCATTAGATTTGAGGAATTTCTAAAAAATAGTGGTCCAGTTGTGCATATGAGAGGCTCTGCCTGGTGCCCTGGTCAGTGCTGTAGTGTTGCCCCCTTCCAGGTACCCCGAGCCTCGCTGGGCTGGGCAGCACCCACACCCAGCCCAAATCCTCACCCTTTGCTTGGCCACACCCTGTTTCTTCTCACACAGTTTCTCAGGCTTGCTAGATGTGTTGAAGTGACCCTGACTGGAGCTAGGGTTTGGCAGGACAGACTGCATAATCAGTGGGACCCAGTGCAGAATGCAAATGTAGAGCCCCTTGTTCAGAAATTGAGAATAATTTCGAGATAGCCACAACAGAGCATTAAAACAAGCACAGATAAGCACAGACAGGCACAGGGCCCCTGGGTGCCTGCACAGGTCAGATCTCGTGAAGCTGGCCGGGTGCTCAACACTGTGTTTTGGAATAAGCAGGAGTCGTTATACGACTGCCAGACCTTCAACCCCAGTCGCTGTGAGGGCCACTGTGAGGTCCCTGCTCTGTGATTCAGAAACAGTCATTCAGACAGGAATTGCCCAGGGTCTGGCTTTCTCTCTCCTTCTTGAAGTCACTGAGGCTGCGCAGTATATATGTGTTTAGTGTTTCATCCAGTCTGTTAGGGCGATCAGTGTGGTTTTTCTGGCATCTCCAGAGCTGGAAGCTGACCAGATTTAATCAAAGATGGCTAAGCGGCCACCCTGTCCGTGAGGCTGCTGGGGAGAGGGAAGCTGAAGCCGAGCGATGGGGGACCATGGTACAGGCGTCTGGAATCCTTCTGGTCCAGGCAGGAGGCCTGCATCTCAAGTCAGAAGGCGCTGCCTGGGTGTCTAGCAGCATATTGATTTTTGGTGAAGGAAATATGGTTTTCGTTCCAAGTTATCTTACCATCTCTTGGGCAATGTGATGTATATTAAAAATACCAACAAACTTTAGACCAAACTTCAGACCTGATCTTTTAGGCCTGGCCAGTGAGAAAGATTGTTGGTGCTCTGGATAGAGACACAAAGAGATTTCCTCTCCTGAAGGACAAGCTCTTGTAGCGTTTCCCTGCACTGTGAAGTCACGCCAGCCTGTCTTTCACTCACCAGGGATGGCAAGAAAGGACCCGCTGCTGAGTAATGAAGCAAGCTGGTTTGCAATTTTACAGGGCTCTGAATAAAGATGAATTTATCCCTGGCCAATGCTGAGAGGCCTCGGTGTCCCTCACAGTGAGAAACTCCACGTGCCGTGGCTTCTTTGGGGGTCCTGGGTTTAAGCCAGGCTTGGGGAGGATGAGAAAGGCAAGTCTAGGCACCGAAATCCAGCCAGGGCTGGGACCAAGGACAGGAGCATAAACAGGAATGGAACAGAGGGATGAAGGCTGTTAACAGAGTCTCTGCCTCCCTTTTTCCTTCTTCCCTCACGCTGGACCACTTGGCTAACTTCCCTCTGTGAAATAGGAAGCGGTCGTGTGGTGACGCCAAGGGCATGGCTTCTGCTGCATGGGCACTGGCATGCTGGCGGGCTCTGAGTCATCTGGTAAGTGAAGGCGGCTCTTACCGCCCCTTCTCCCACTGTGGCTCCCACCATGCAGGAAGTGCCTGGTCTCCCACTAACCAGAAGCTGGGAAGTGGCCGGGTGGCAGTTTGTGTAGATTTGGCAAAGGAAGGGAAACTGAGGTGTATTGGTACTAGTGATAATAAGAGGAAACAGAGTCGATATCTGGAGGTGTGGTAAGGGAGTTCATCTTTGTTTTTTTGAGCTGGCATCTCACTGTGTCACCCAGACTGGAGTGTAGTGACTCGCTCACGGCCACTGCAGCCTGGACCCGCTGGGCTCAGGCTATCCTTCCACCTTAGCCTTCCAAGTAGCTGGACCCACAAGTGTGCACCACCATGCTCAGCAAATTTTTCTGATTCATTGTAGCGAGGAGGTCTTACCAAATTGCCCAGGTTGTTCTTGAACCCATGGGCTCAGGCAATCCTCTGTCTTCGACCTCCCAAAGTTCTGGGGTTACAGGCATGAGTCACCACGCCTGGCATCATGTTCATCTTTAAAAGTCACAAGGAGCCGTCAGCACAGTCATCCCCCAAACAAGCCTCGAGAGCACCGTCAAAGACCACTCTGGCTGGAAGTAAGAAATCTTGCCGATGAGGCTGAGTTGTGTAATGGAAAGAGCATTGTCTTTAGGGAGAGAAAAAGGCAGCTCTGTGTTCAGATCTTGGCTATGACACTTATGAACTCTGAGACTTAAATTCTCTGAGCGTCAGTTTCCCTGCCTTTAAAATTAGGATAAAAATTTTGTGCCCCAATTGTTTTAGAATTAAGGAAGTTATTGTTCATAAGATATCCAGCAGAGGGTCTGCCCTCCTAGCAAACAGTAGGTGCCTGATGAATGTGTGTGTGTGTGTGTGTGTGTGTGTGTGTTAAGAGACAGGGTTTCACTCTGTCACCAAGCTGGAGATCAGCAGTGTGATCCTCCTGGCCTTAAGCTATCCTCCCGCCCCGGCCTCCCAAAGTGCTGGTAATAATTACAAGTGTGACCCACTGTGCCCAGCTTCTTATTTTTCTTATGAGAGTAATGATGTACATATTCACTTAAATTATGGAACATTGGAATGCTGGGAAAAGCCAGCTGTTAAAATGGGGTCCATAGAGGTGGGATCACTTTTTGAGCCTTTTTACCCGTGACCAAATGTGTTGACAACCTTGGCACTTTTGAGAGCTGTAATTTAAGGAAGATGATATCATAGGTTACCTCTGTGGAAATTCTAGAATTCTGTTCACTGGTAACCTGGGCTGTCACTGTAAAGTTAGGCTGGTTTGACTGTATCAGATAATTAGAGGCTGGGAGAGCATGGAAAATTGAAGCCCACAGATAATCCCAGTATCTCATTTTAGCCAATAGCAATTCTTCTCCCGTCAAGTCTTTACCAGAACTGCTAACAAGGAGAAAAATCGACTGGTTTGAGTCTCCTCACCTTTGATTCTCCCCTGTTACCCTCAGTAGAAGTGCTAATGAGCAGTGAAATGGCCAAAAGGTGAGCAGCTCCAGGGAGGAGATGCAAAAGGCTCAGATAATCCCCAAACTAGATAATCGCTTTCAATAATTGAATTAACTCAGTAGAAATAACAAATTTACCTGTGAGGCTTTGTTGGAGGCTAAATGAACACATTGGAAGCAAAGCTTTCCTTTTTAAGTTTTATTTTTAATCTAGTGGTATATATATATATAGTGCTACCTATTAAATCTGCTAATGGGGTGGATGCAGCGGCTCCCGCCTGTAATCTTAGCACTTTGGGAAGCCGAAGCAGGAGGATTGCTTGAGCCAGGGATTCAAGATCAGCCTAGGCAACATAGGGAGACCTCATCTTTACCAAAAAATTTTTAAAAACTTACCTGGGCATGGTGGCACATGCCTGTAGTTCTATCTACTCATTAGGCTAAGGCAGAAGGTTGACTTGAGCCCAGGAGGTTGAGGCTGTGGTAAGCTATGATCGTGCCACTGCACTCCAGCTTGGGTGACAGGGAGACACAGTAGACCCTGACTCAAAAAAAAAAAAAAAAATCTGCTAACTGATGTTCAGATGCTATGAAGGAGATAAACTAAGAATATCCAACATCTCTTACTTCCTCCTATGGCAGTATAAAGCCATAAAAGCCAAACTGATTTCTCTGAAAATGAAGAGAATTGAGATTGCTCTTCCAAGCCCCAATCCTAGGCCACTCCCTAAACTGAGAGAAATGGATGACCCGAGTATTTTGACCTTTGCCCATTGCCAGGTGAGGCCAGTGCCAGTGAGGGAGCAGTGTTGTGGTATCTGCCTTAACTTAGCTACTAAAGAGGGAAGCACTGTAATGTGATTAATGCTGTGCTACTCAAACTTGTGTTCATCGGAATTACCTTGATGGCTTTTTGTTGTTATTATTTCATTTTACTTCTGGCAAGCTGTAAATTGAGAGCTCTAAAAAACAGTTGCTGGTCCCTTGGAGATTCTAATTTAGTATGACTGGGGTAGGACCAAAAATTTGCGAATCAGAGTAGTTCCCAGGTTCCAGGGACCACATTTTGAGAACCACAGATGTAATAGATGAGAAAATCAGCTTCGAAATCAGACCGTCTGGTTTTTAATTACAGTTCTCTCACTTGATAGTTGTGTGACTGGGTAGTTATAGCTTCCATAATCTTTTAGTACACAAGTTTTTTAATTTGTAAAATGGGAATACTAATGTCTCATAGTGTTGTGAGCATTAAATGAATTAATATGTGATAAACCCTTAGCATATGGGCCTGCTCATGGCAGGTGTTCAGTATAGATTGGCATGATACATTATAGGTACCCCATAACAATGAGTATCATAGCTAATATCTTTTGGGCACTTACTTTATACCAGACACTTGACTAAGCACAAAGATGATTACATTTAGTACCTACAGCTCTCTCTTCCTCCTTTCTCACTTCCTGCCTGCCTTCTTCCTTCCTTTCTCTCAGCTATCCCTTCTACTTTCTTGCTCTTCCTAAATAATATTGTACCCAAATTAATAAAACTCGAAATAAAGAAAGCATACATCTGTTGTCATAAAGGATGTGTGACCTTTAAGAGAATGATAAAGTGTGACCTTTATAAATTCTTTTAGGACTATCTACCTCTTTTTTGTCTTTGTGTTCCAGAGTGGTACCAGGCACCATAGTAGGTGTTTAGTGAACACTAATTGCATGAATCCTGTTATCCTTACATATCAAACTGGATTTATCCATCAGAGTTTCCTTCTTCTTCCTATCTTGGCTTCTCCTTGACCAACAGATTAGTAAGTTTAGCCTTTGCTTTTTCCTTCTCCCATCTACAAGGACACACACACACCAAGGCTAGGTGGCATTGCCAACCATCTAAAAAGCTTTTGTTTCACTGACTGCTACCTGGACCACCTATGGAAATCTTTAAAACAGGTACTCCTTGGGGCAAAGTCAGATGTCCTTGAGAGTATGGGTTTCCTGGTCAGGAAGGGTAAAACCTCCACTCCTGAGACAGTTCCTGAAGGGAAGACAGGCCCTCCAAAGCTGCCCTGTGTTCTCTGACCCAGTGGAATTGGCACTCATCTGCAACAGCTCCTTCCCTCCCCAGCCGCCAACATAAGGCATGTTCTGTGTCAGTCCTCCTAACTCGTGGTCATGTAAGGAAGTTGGTTATCAGGTATTGCCCAGTTACAGTTGGTCTAAACTTCCAACTAAACTACGCCTGTGACTGCCTGTGGATCCTAAGCAGGTCAGCTGCCTAAGTCTCCGGTTACTCTTGCAGCTCAAGTTTCTCTTCTGACAGGTCCTGATAGGGGCCACTTTTGCACCATTGATGTGGCCAGGGCTTATAGCAAGGTTTAACGTTTCTAAGTGCAACCTCCTTGGCAGGCAGCTCCCGGAGAAGGAGTATGTTCTGAGGGCTTGGAAGGAAGCTGCAAGGCATGTTTGTGGAACTTTAGCATTTGGATTCGATCACGAGGGTTGGGTCTGTGCCCATCAGCACCAGGAGAGTTTATACTCAGGGGAGCATCTGTAAGCAATGTGTTTTTCAAGGGCCCATTTCCTCATGGCTTTCTCTTTGCTTGCCCTGTGGCTGTGTATTAAGTGAACTTTGATTGAGGGTCTCCTATGTGTCAGTTTCTCTGCCAAGTCCTAGCAGGGATGGGGGCAGGATACATAGATACATAAGACTAGCCTTCAGGAAGTCTTTATTTCTGCTCTGTGTATCAGCAGAAGCTTGAGATAGTGATGAAAATAAATAGTTGAGGGGAGGCGTGGGTGGGGGCTGAAAAATAATGATAAGCCTTAGAGAAGTAGAGATAAAGTGTTAGCTTTGGAAAATTGTTTAAACAGTACCTTAGGGTATTTGTGGTAGATATGTCTCTAGACATGGGACTTGTCTGGCTGTGTGGTCCGTGCATGACATCCCTACAGGCTTCCTAAACCTCTTTTGATCAGTGCTCTGTATTAGCATGAAACTGTAGAGGTGACTCCAGTGCGTCCATATACATAGGTCTTATCTTCCTGCACTTGGCTTCTCCAGACTGGAGTTTTGTGACCATGTATTTCTTCTATCATGAACTGAGGACCACCCCACTCCTCTGCCAGCTTTGCTCATCAGGTTCACCTTGGAGCGACACATCTTTTCTCCAGGACGTGTTTCCTGCCAGGAATCAGATCAGCAGGGAGCTGTTAAGACTCATCTTTCTTTTTAGTTTCTTTTTTTTTTTTTTCCACTCAACTTCTAGTCTAGTGCTAAGTACTTATATGTCATGCTGTGAATATGTGTGTGAATGGATTGGTCAGAATTCCAAATTTTAGTTGTAAGAAAATTCTTTTGTTTTGCATCGTACATAGCTCAGAGTGAGAAAGGCACTGACGAGGACTTGGCAATCCTAAGATTTTCTTTGGAATGACATTTGCTTTAATAAGTTTTGACCTGTTTTGTAACAGACCAGGATGGGGTTTCCCTTTTACCTACCATTTCAACAAAGTTAAGTGCATTGCAGGTCTATTTCAAAGGCAATCTATATTTTAAAAACTTCAGAGTAGTAGTCTCAGGCCGAATTCTGACTTTCTCTTTGTCCTGTGGGATTTATACGTGTACTCTTATCTGAGCATCTCTTACCCTGTATTATTTTGAGTATTTGTTACTGCTATAGTTTGGATGTTTGTCCCTTCAAACCTTGTGTTGAAATTTGATCTCCAGTGTTGGAGGTGGGGCCTAATGTTTGGATCCCTCATGAATGAGATGGAGAGGATAAGTGAGTTCTGTCTCTGTTCTCACAAGAGCTGGTTGCTAAAAAGAGCCTGGCACCTTTCCTCTCTGTCTATCCTCCTCTCTCACCATCTGATCTCTACACATTGGCTGTTCTTTCCCATCGTCCATGAGTGGAAGCTGCCTGAGGCCCTCACCAGAAGGAGATGCTAGCTAGCACTTTGCTTCTTGTACAGCCTGCTTCTGTACTGTGAGCCAGATACATCTTTTTCTTTCTAAATGACCCAGCCTTGGGTATTCTTTATGGCAGTGCAAAATGGACTAAGACAGTTACTTTCCCATCTGATTTTCTCCGGTTGTCTCAAGGGCAGGCAAGAATCGTGTCATCCATTTTTATATCCAACGACGTATCCACAGTGCCTCTTGTATCTGGCACATAGTGTGTACTTAAGGAATATACCCGAAACGTGATCAAGTGAATGAATAACTTGGCTCATGAGAGTGTTCTTAAGGGCTTTCCAAATGGCAGGGGGTATGTTTGGAGGAAAGGGCATGAGGAGCTGAAGGGACAGAGGGGAGACCTACTGTATTCAGAACCTACAGTAGTTTCCTCAGGAAATATCGCCACTTATTACTGGACGTGAGGAAGTGATCCACTTGTTCTGTAACTGACCTCAATTATTTTGGAAGTACTCACTATGTGTATAACCCAGACAGCGGATGGTAAAAATGAAAATGGTATGATTCCTTTATGATCTAGGTGGGGAGATGCGATATAAACACAATTGAAAAGTACAGATCAGTTCAGGATTAAGCATATGAGTACTTAGACTAGAGAGAGGCAGAGAAACGCCTCTGTGTTCTAGACTCTGCATCATCACACTGCCGTGGAAGCCTCTGATACACACACACATGACTTGTCTTCATCTGCACAGCTTTTCAAGATAGGGGTCTTCATCTCCAGTTCTCAGGAGAGGAAACTGAGATTCAGGAGCCAAACTAATTGTGCTAATCTCACAGCTAGGAAGTGTCAGTGCCAAGATTTAAACGTGATTCTGCAGCAGTTCAGAGGAAGGGGAACACACTGTGCTTTTGTGTTATTGTCTATATCGTGGGAGGTAGGTAAACTGTGGATGGGCAGAAGGAAAGGACACCAGTGTGTAGAGGGCTTCCTTTTTCGTTCCAAGGAGGTCTCCTGTCCTTGCATATCTGTAAACACCAGCCAGGACCACAAGCTGTTGAATGGGGAGTCTGTCTGACCCTTACAGAGAGTGCAGTACAGGAGAAACCTTATATAACGAATACGTGCCCAGTGGCCCGCAGGCTGCACGCAAGCCAACTGCACACCTCACAGACCCAGCTTTTGTTACGTAGGCGCTGGGTGTAAAAACCATCCTTTAGGGCCCTCACCCGCGCTGTGGCAGCCTGCCTGGGAGCTTCCTGTTCTATTTGTGGTGTCTGCGTTCCCTTCGATCATTGTGCATTGCTTTGTTCCTCATCTCCCTCATCAGTGTCACCTCTGAAGACACTTGAGAGGAATAATAATCCTAAAGAAAGACTCAAGGAATAAGAAATAAGAATAGGAAAATAGAACCTTTAGCATTCTTGGACCTGGTTTTCCAGTTTCAGTTAAGAGGCTTGATTAAAAGTGTGTTGGGAATGAATGGTGATTTACGTAGTTATAAAAAGTGAAGGAAGAGTCTGGGCACGATGGCTTACGCCTGTAATCCCAGCACTTTGGGAGGCTGAGGTGGGAGGATCATTTGAGGCCAGAAGTTTGAAACCAGCCTGGGCAGCATAGGAGTCCCTGTCTGTTAAAAAAAAAAAAAAGATCTGGGCATGGCTGCTTGCATGTACAGCCCCAGCTACACTGGAGGCTGATTCAGGAAAATTGCTTGAGTCCTGTAGGTCGAGGCTGCAGTGAGCCAAGATCATGCTACTTGACTCCAGCCTGAGCAACGAGCAACAGAGACCCGGCCTGAAAAAAAGGGGTGACAGTGTTATAGCACGTGTCTATACAGGTTGCATCACACATGAAGCTAAGAAGCCTCAGGGCTTGGTGGTCCACAGGTGTGTGCAGGGTGCTGCAACCTAGTGCCCCTCTGGTGGCTCCACAGGGGGCGACTGTTGTGGGAGCCGGTGGCTCTTTTTCTCATCATAAGATTTGGTGATCCATTCATCAGTAAGTGGGGCTTATGTAAAGGCTTCTGTTGTCTGTCTCCTTCTTCAATCTGGCCGTTTATTCAGCACAGAGGAGCAAATTAGGAACAGGTTACACAGTCCCCAGCACTTGTTTATCTCACATGAGAATAGTCTACACCTTAAAAAATTAGATTCATTCACTTTTGCAGCGATAGAGGAGGCAGGGCTGGCCTTGAGGTGATCTTTCTGGACACCTTCAAGTTAAGATTTATACTAGCTTTGCTGTTACATTAAATCATGGATGTTTATCATTTAAGGGAACCGTTTATGCTTATTTATTGTTTATTAACTTTACACCACTTAAAAAGTTTTTTTTTAAACATTGAACCTTTTCTCAAAGTTAACAACCACCGGCATCTGACTTCTTCAAGTCTTTAGCCACCTGCCGACATAGTTCCATAGTTATCAGTATTTTTTACAATGTAATATTTGTCTTTTAGCATTATTTATTATCAAATATGTAATATTGTATGTTGGGCTCTGTGGCTTACAAAGCACTTTGACATACATTCTCTCTTGTTTTTGATGGCTCTATGACATATTGAACTGAAGCAACAGTTTAAAGCTATTTCTAAATTGGGTTCTGCTCAAGTGTGAGAAACCGTGACAGTCAACATGAACTAGCTTTAGCCTTATCACCATTTCCTGCTCGGGCAGGTAAGATCTGCTGAGGGAAGGAACAGTTGCCAAAAGGCCAGGTGTGCCAGTTCGTGGCCTAGAAGGGGCAGCTGTCAGTTGAACTTTGCCCATGTTTTCAGGATTTTATCTCATCTTCTGTGTGTACTCCTGAGTATTCTTCCAATTGAGAACCCATTCAAAGGCTTTGTACTTTTTTTTTTTTTTGAGTTAGAGTCTCTCACTCTGTCGCCCAGGCTGGAGTGCAGTGGCACACTCACGGCCACCCCAGCTTCGACCTGCTGGTCTTCCGTGATCCTTCCGCTCAGCCTTCCAAGTAGCTGGAACTGCAGGTGGAGACGAGGTCTCACCAAGTTGCCCGGGCTAGTCTCGAACCCGCGGGCTCAAGTCCACTTGGGCTGAGTCCACTTGCCTAAGCCTCCCAAAGTGCTGGGATTATAGGGTGAGCCACCGAGCCCGGCCAGCTTTGTACTTTTAACTGAAGAATCTTTTGTAAGGTCCTCGGAACTGCCAGGCAACCATCTAGGAACAGGTCCGGGGGTCGGGGCTGCTGTGTGGTAGATGTACGTTCATGTCTCATAAATTGACTCTCCCAGGATCTGAGAGGGTTGCTCCCTAGGCCAACTACTTTACTATGAATGGAAAAGGAGATGTGACAGGAGTAGCCAGTTTCCCTGTCCTATTTGGTGCAATTGCTAGCAATTTGATGGTTTCCTTCTTAACCTTGAAGCAATCTCTGTATGATTGACTCACACTATGAGGAAGATAGTGGCCTTTGAACTCTTGGTTCTACAGACTCTTGACCTTGGTTAGATACCATCTTGACCTCTGGAAAAAACTGTACCCTGGGCTACTATTTTATTGATTGTTCTTTCTACACAGCAACTAATATCTCAAGATTTTTTTTTTTTTTACCTTTACGTGTCTGAAGTAGAAGGTTATCTCTTTTGTAGTGAAAAAAAATAATCATTTTCCTCATGGTATGCTGAATGCATGGGTTAAAGCAAAAAGACCCAGCTATCCTGGATTTTATCTCTAGGCCTTTTGCTGGTTCACAAAGGCATTTAATTTCTCTCGGCCACATTTTCTAGATCTGCAATATGGAAAGGGGGGTTTATGACCATTTATGTGCTACTGGGAGACTTTTCTGTGCAAGTGAAAATTATTACTGATACAACGACAGTACTTGCTGCCAGCTTCAAGGGGAATGTTTTACTCCCTCAAGAAAGAAGCCAACAGTAATGATAGAAACTTGGTGCATTTGACTTTTACCTTACTTTTTTTTTTTATTTTTAAAGATGTGGGGTACAATTCAGAATCGGGTGTACAAGTAGTCATCATACAGGTAAAGTTTGGGCTTCCCTTTGGTCCCCATTTCGCCTGGTTTGAGATCAGATACCCTTATTGATGTTATATGCCCCCTCCCCCTTCCTGGTAGTGTCCTGCTACTGCCAATCCCTTTCTTATCGTATTATGGTAAATGTCAGGATCTGCTTATGAGTGAGGCTATGTGGTACTCAGTTCTTTGTTTCTGAGATAGATCACTGAGTATGATAGAATCTAAATCCATCCAAGTTGCTGTGAATTCCATAATTTTGTTCTTCTTTATGTCTGCGTAATATTCCATCATTTATATGTACCACATTTTTAAAATCCAGTTCAATTTCTATGGGCAGCATGGTTGGTTCCATGTTTTTGCTGTTGTGGATAGTGCTGCAGTAAACATGTGTGTACAAGTGTCTTTCTTATAGAGTAACTTAAGTTCCTCCAGGTATATTCCCAAAAGGGGGATTGCTGGGTTGTATGGAAGGTCAATTTCTAGTTCTTTTAGGAATTACCACACTGTTTTTGATAGAGATTGAACTAGTTTGCATTCCCACCAACAGTGTAGAAGTGTCCCTTTCTGCATCCTCTCCAGCATCTGTAGTTTTTTGTTTTATTAATGATGGCCATTCTTATTGGAGTTAGGTTTTGATTTACATTTCGCTGATGATTAGTGAGGCTGAGCATTTTTTCATGTGTCTGTTGGTTGCTCGTGTCTTCTTTTGAGAAGTGTTTTTTGCCCGCTTTTAAATGGGCTGTTTGTTTTTTTTCCTTTTGGCATGTTTGAGTTCCTTGTGGATCCTGGATGTTAGGCCTTTGTCAGATACGCAGTTGGCAAATATTTTTTTCTCATTCTGTGGGTTGAATTCCTGCTCTCTTGATGGTTTCATTTGCTTTGCAGAATTGACCTCACTTTTGACAACTCTTTCCTTACAATTCTTAGAAAACACACCCCACCATTTAAGAGAACAGCAGCTGGCCTTCAGCAAGGCCCACAGTCTATGCAGCCTTGTTAGGCCTCTGGGATTGTGGTGAGAAAACCTTATCCCTCTCTTATTTCTTGCTATCTTGGCATTTTGGAAGTGTCTGGAAAGAAAAGTGGCAGAAAATCAGCATAACCTGCTTGACAAGTCTTGTACAAACAGAGGAAGTCCAATAAGCCTCCTGGTCTGGGGTTGCCAAGCTCAAAGAAGCCAATTGTAGTGTGCACAAAGGTGCAAGGACCCAGGGAGTTTCGAGGAGTCCTGGGTGAAGACAGGACCCAGAGTTCTAACTAGGGATGAGGGGTCCAGCGCTGCCAAGGTCCATGACTGTGGCCCTTCTGGTGAGGGGGCCACGTTGCTAGGCAGACATCTGACAGTGGTCCCTCCTCTGCTAACCTGTGACCCTCTCATCTCAGTTCTATGGACTTCATCCTCCGGGTGCAGAGAATGGTGCCAGCAGCTCTCTCCACGGCTGAACGTGGGTGGATTTGTGGCCTGGACTTGATTTTCCCCTTTTACTTTGGAGGGTATAGCAGTCAGCTCTTTTTTTTTTTTTTTTGATGGGGGTAGAATAAGTATTTTATTTGCAAAAGTGAACTCTTTATTTATTATACAGATGTGGGGTACAATTCAGGGTTAGGTATACAATGGCTGATTATGCAGGTACCCTTGTTGATGAGGTATGCCCCTCCCTCCCCAGCAGTTTCCCTCAACTACCAATCCCACCTCCCTCCCCTGAAAGTTTCCCACTATTGCCAGTCCCTTTCTTATAGTATTATAATAATGGTTCAAGGTCCACTTATGAGTGAGAACCTATGATACTCTGTTCTTTGTTTCTGTGATAGATCACTGAGTATGATCGAACAGTCAGCTCTTTTAAATAGAGAAAAGAAAGCCTTTCCCATGGCCCTAGGGCCCCTCAGGGGGCTGCCGCCTGCCCCTCCCCAGAAAATAATAGTGTTCTAGTCGTGCCTCTGGGATACCAGAGAAGGTACACGAATGCCTTTCCTACATGTGTGTGTACAGGGCGGCGCTGTTTCTGTGAGGAGGGGCCCTGTGATTTGCTTCCTGTTGGAACCCCCTCCTTGGCTGCACAGCCCCTCTGCCCCATTCTAGGCCGAGTGCCTCCAGTGTGTCTGGTGACCCAGAAAAGGTGAAAGTGAGGCTGCCTTTTGTGACTCTGCTCTTTTGAATGGGGAGTGCTGCTGGGAAGAAATGACTTTTTAAGTGTGAGCTTTTCTGTTAAGGGCAGCTCTCTTTCTCCGCTGCTGTAAGAGGAGTCATGAATAAGCCCAGAATGGCAGGTGTTTTTTTTTTTTTTTTAATCTTTAGGATACTGTGATATATAACATAAAAATATGTTCTTCTTATTCAGTGTTGTGGTGTCAGCACCTAGCACAGTGTTTAATAGCAAAAAACTTTTTTATTGGAAATAACTAGATGGATGAATACGTCAGTACTACTTAAGTGCAAGTGTTCTCTTTTATAATCAGATGGTTTTCTATTTACTTATAATTGCACGTAGTGAGAATTTAGGATGCTTATGAAGAGAAATAAGTGTTGTTTGTTTCTCCATAATATTTCTATATGAAAGCAAGAGTTTGGTCAACATTTAAAAGTCTTTAGAGGCTTTGAAATTCCTCACTTCTCTTCTTAAGAAGAGAACAATTTTTTTTCTACTTTTTTGGCCTTTAAGGAAAAGCGAATTGCAGAAAAACATGGGACGGAACAGGAAGTGTTTAGAGGTTTAGTCATACTTGTTAGGTATGAAAAAGCCCCGTTGCATTCTCATATTGTTTCTTTTATGAACTTAACACTTCCTACTTTGAGAATACCTTCCTCCCCAAGGGCTCAGAGCCTTTATAGTCATTAATCTTCATCCTGCTTCTTAAAAAATGGAAACATTAACAAGCATTTAACTGGTACTATACTAGCTAAAACTTTCAGCTAAATGCATTTTTATCTGTTTGAGTCCATTAGCTCAGTTAAGAATGTGGCCCTACTGAGGGAAGTAGGGTAACCAACTTGTTCCAGTTTCCCTGGGACTTCATGGTTTTAGCACTGAGAAACCCACATAACCCCCTCAGTCCCAGGCAAACCAGAATGGTTGATCACCCGAGAAGGCAACCAATTCAGGTAGCTCTGAGTGAGGAGATGTTCCACCCTGCGGTCCCCGTCTTAAATCTGCCTACCTGCCTTAGAATTGACCTAGGTGATACTGTGTGAATGGCTCAGTGAAACCTTTAATGCTTCCTGGTAGAAGAAGATGCTGAGCACACAGACATAGAATTAGGGAAATCTGAAATAAGTGGGGATGTCTGTGTGTGGACAAAGCACAATTTCTAGTTTCTTGTTTTTTGTCTACCCTCTCTCTCTTGCCTACACCATCCGGTGAAAAAACGAAAACAAGAACCGATAACTACGTGATTTCAAAACAAGAAGTATGACCTCAGATACTCTTGGTTGCAGATTTTTTCATCTGAAAAATGAGGATGCTGATCTTGATTTCTAAGGCCCCTCCCTGTGCATACTTACCATGAGGAAAGAAGCTGGAAGCAGGAAGCGGGAGAGGTCAGAAAGAAAATGGACCCATCTCCTTGAGTAAGCTCTACTCAGGAGAAGGACATTTTCCTTCCAATCCAGCCTTTGAACATACCTGGGACAATTCTACCCATCATATTCCACCCCGTCTTTTTCTTTTTCTTCTTTTTTTTTTTTTTTTAGTTGGAGTCTCACTCTGTTGCCCAGGCTGGAGTGCAGTGGCACACTCACGGCCACCACAGTGTCGACCTGTTGGGCTCAGGCAATCCTTCAGCCTCAGCCCTCCAAGTAGCCGGAACTACAGGTGTGTGCTACCCTGCCCAGCTAATTTTTGATTTTTTATTGTAGAGGCGAGATCTCGCCAAGTTGCCTGGGCTGGTCTCGAACCTGTGGGCTCAGGCAATCCACTTGCCTTGGCTTCCCAGAGTGCTGGGATTACAGGCTGAGCCACCCAGCCCAGCCCCACTCCCATCTTATTCTACCGTCCGATACTGTGTTGTTTGAATGTGCTGCTTTGTCAGTGCTGGAGGCTTCCTTGATGATCAAACCTGGTCACACTTGACACACAGACATCCTTTCCTTCTTCTGCCTCTGAAGGACCTAGAACAGTCCTTGCTTTTAGGACACCCTATCACTGAGCCTGAATATGTTACCCTGGGTATCAGAAGATGTTCTCTTCTGTTTAAATTGCCCAATTCTAGCTTTGTAATCATCATGTTAAATGCTAGAACTTCCCCAAAAAACTTCAATACATTTTCTAGTAAGTTCTGTAAGTCTACGGTAATCCTTTCATTCTTACTCTTCATTTGGGGGAGAAAATGTAGAAAGATCATGGATTTGGAATCCGACATACTTTGCTTTAAATTGTTGCATCATGTATACATAGGAAAGCAAGTTCTTTAACCTCACTCAGTTTATCCACTAATAAAACAGAAAAGTAGACCAGGCGCAGTGGCTCAAGACTGTAATCCCAGCACTTTGTGAGGCTGAGGTGAGAGAATTGCCTGAGCCCATGGGTTCGAGACCAGCCTGAGCAACTTGGTGAGACCTCATCTCTACAATAAATCAAAAAATTAGCTGGGCATGGTGGCACGTGCCTGTAGTTCCAGCTACTTGGAAGGCTGAGTTGGAAGGATCGCCGGAACCCAACAGGTCGATGCTGGGGTAGCCGTGAGCGTGCCACTGCACTCCAGCCTGGGCGACGGAGTGAGACTCCAACCCAAAAACAAACAAACAAAAACCCCCAGAGAAATATGATATCTTAAGTGCCTGACACATAGTAGGTCCTTAGTATTAATAATTACCTCTTCATTTTTTCTTAGCCCTTCAAGCCCCTGCACTGTTCTCTCTGATGTATCATCTTGTTTTCATCCTTTTCCTTGTATTTAATTTTAGAGATTACAGAAAAGGTGTCAGTTACAGGTAAAGGAGAGTAAGTGCACAGTGAATGGGTGCTGATAAATAGTTATGCCAGGTTGTCCTCACAATTCATATCAGGCCACGCTGTCCCTCATTTGTTCCCCCTTATGGAACCAACTGGAAAAGAGGTATGTTTAGAAAAGAACCAGTAACCTCAATGCAGGAAATGAAATGTGTTTATTATTAGAGCAATGCAGACACCTTCCATATAACCAACCACCAACACACACCGCTCAATGATACCAAAGAGTTGATTTGTAAATCCAGGTGAAGCCGAAGCTGACAGATGGCCCACTGCACTGATTTTGTATCAGACAGCAGGAAAACCTCTGCTCAGCAGACCACTTGATGTTTTAGTTGTAGCCACTAACATGTTAATCAGAAGAAGCAAATGTGTGTTTTCCCTTTGGGCAGAGCATGAGTAATGGTGTTATAGAAATTGTCTTGAATTATTCCTCCTCAAGTGTCTACCTAATCTAGAGAGATGGATTATCAGGTCATGCCAGGACATGTGGACCTAGCAGTGGCCACTTCTCCTACTGCAGCATTTTTACAGGAATCGGGTCTTTGGCTTTCCGTTTTCTCTTTTTTTTTTTTGAGTTGGAGTCTTGCTTCATCACCCAGGCTAGAGTGTAGTGGCATGCTCACGGCCACTCCAGCATTGACCTGCTGGGCTCAGCAATCCTTCCACCTCAGCCTTCCAAGTAGCTGGAACTACAGGCGTGCACTACCACGCCCGGCTAATTTTTTGATTTATTGTAGAGACAAGGTCTCACCAAGTTGCCCAGTCTGGTCTCGAACCCCTGGGCTTAGGCAGTCCTCTTGCCTCAGCCTCCCAGAGTGCTGGGATTACAGGCTTGAGCCACCACGCCCGGCCCATTTTTATTCCCATTTTTTTCCCTGCTTGAAAACAAATTGTAAAGGCCCTTGAAAGTGACATAAACTCTGTAGTAGATAATAGTTTTACATGAGTGTGTCTTTTATCACATAATCCTCTATGTAATTACGTGAGATCTTGAGCCTAGCACAGGTAGAACCACTGAGTCACCTCAGAAATGACCACGTCTGTATGTCTGCATAGGTATGGCCGTAAGATTTACCACAGTGCTGGCATAGGTACTTTTGTCATGGATGTTTATTAAACTTTTTTTTTTCTACTTGGAGTCTTACTCTGTCGCCCAGGCTGGAGTGCAGTGGCATGCTCATGGCTACTGTAGCCTTGACATTCTGGGCTCAGGCAATTCTTCCGCCTCAGCCTTCCAAGTAGCTGGAACCACAGGCATGCGCTACCATGCCTGGGAATTTTTTTTAACTGTAGAGATGGAGGTGTCGCCAAATTGCCCAGGCTGGTCTCCAGCCCCTGGGCTTGGGCGATCCCGCCTCCACCTCCCAAAGTGCGGGGATTAAAGGTGTGAGCCAACACACCCTGCAGATGTTGCTTAAACGTTTTCTGCTCCCGGCCCTGTGCTCAATCCTAGTGCATTATCTCCTTTAATCTTCACCCTCATATGTGGTAGGGCCAGTGCTGCTATTATTCCATTTTGTAGATGAAAAAACTGAGGCTTGGGGAGTTTTAAGTGACTTGAATAGAGTCATTCAGTAAGTGCCAAAGCCAAGATTCAAAATAAGCCTGGGTGTTCAAGCCATATCTCTTCATCACTACTCTACAGTGCTCAAAAATATTTGTAGAACTGAATGAAGACGTCTAAGGAAAAGGAAAACGTGATCCCTAGTGGTCTTTTGTGATAGCACTAGTAAACCTTCTGTCTCTTTAAAATGTCATGGAAATGAAACATGAAGGGCTGGGCTCTTCATCTCCTACTTAGTAAGCATGGGCAGAATGTCTTGACAATTTATGGTATATCTCCCAAAGGTAGCACCATGGCCCCTTTTAGTGATGCTAGTTCCCACTTTCAGGCCTCCTTTCTCCTTCCAGTTCCATGTGTACCAGGGTTCATCAGCTGCTTAACCCACCTACCCTGCCATGGGTGCTTGTAGGCCCAACATTTACACGATCACCTCTGCTGAGGGTACCTTAACCCCAGCATCAGCACAGAACAGGGATCATGGACCCCCGATTCAGTAAGCCTTCGGCTTCTTGATGTCCGTGTGAGAGTTGATCTTTGGCATACTTCTTAGACTTTATCAGTTGTGAGATCAGAGCTCGTGTGTCACACCTAAGGTAATTTCTTGAGTAGTATGAGGTAAGGCTAAAAGGCAGTCAAATACCCATGGAAATGTTGTCTCCTTTAGCGTTTCAAAAGTCATCCCTCTCATAGACAAACCGTTTAATTGAATTGTACAACCATTGCCTGGTGTGATCAAATAAAAGACCTAGACTTTGCTTTCAGTAGGCTCTGGATTGCAAATCTGGTTTGTCACTTAACATTATGCAGGTTATATAACATTGCTGAACCTCAAGTTTTTAAGTCTTTAAAATGAGAATTAAAATGTCACGCTTATTTGATTTGCTGGGAAGTTTAAATGAAACAATATACGTGCCGGTCACATATGAATTGACAATAAGTGATAGTTTATCTTTTCCCTTAAGTTTTCTCCTCTCTAGACAGTAAGCTCCTTAAAGAAGGCAGAGATTTTTCTTTTCTCACTCATTTCCATGTTCTCAGCACCTAGTGGTGCCAGGCACATATTTGTTGAATCAAAGAAAAATCTTATTAAGATCTTCAGATCACTCATTCATCCAACCACTGAGTATCTGCAGTGTTTCAGACACTGTCTTGGGGCAGTGCAGTTAAAAACAGAGTCTGTGTTTCTACTTTTTAAGTCTAGCTGGGAGAGAAACATTGCATATAACTAGAGCAATGAACAACTTTGATCTTTGAGGTGAGAATTAAATTTTGGAAATAGCTGACATTTGGAGTCAAGCCTGACAAACTATACTTGCTGTTGTTTTTGGTCATGTACAAGAAATGGCAAGAAATGTACAAGTTATAGATAAGCCATTATCTATAACTGGTTCTAAAAGTTCTGAAAGAGGTGTTTCCAAAGTATTTTTGAGGAATGGTGCTATTATTGTAATAAGTATAAATACATTACAAAGTATCTATTTTGAGATGTAACAGACTTGATGGGATGGGATCCTAGTAGGCAGGGTTTTCCAGGGACTTGAAACATTCTGGAATAAGGCTTAAAATCAAGTCAAATAGTTGAATAGTAAGGCAGTGAGCCTATCTTCTGCAGAGGAGATGGGGCAGCACTGGCACCTTGCAGCAAGATTTTAATGTAGACAGATTTCAAACTTTGTCAGTAAGTCAGTAGGTGGCCCTAGGTAAAAACACAGGATAAAAGATGAGTTTGTGCCGGCACTAGAAATGCTCTGAGTGATTGTCAAATGAGATTCATTCATTCATCCAGTAAATACTGAACAAGTACCCACTGTAAGCCCTGTTCTAGGTGTGAGGGATATGGTGGTGAACAAGGCAGACAAGATCCCTGCTCATGGGGTGGTTTCCCTCTAATGATAACCTTCCCCCTGGGTGTGTGGGAGGGTCTGCAGCTCCTGTGAGAGGCAGACAAAGGTGCAGTAGGCCCCCAACTGTGGTTGTTGACACAGGAAAATCAAGGTCCAGGTTTCAAGGAATTGTGAAGAACAAGACCTAGATCCAAACTCACGGATAGGTCTTCTGAGGTCAGGTCAGCACGGGCTGGGGAGACTTGCCCTGGCCTCAGTGGGAGGCAGAACAGGAAACCCTGAATGGGTCTTTCACAGCTGAATCCATGGATGGGGAGGGACTTGCTTATAGCACTGAATTAAAACCCTATGGGCAACTCTAGGAGGTTTTCTAAACACCGTTATTGAACTAGAAAGTGTTTATTAGCAGTGGTTTGAAACAAGTAGGATTTTTGTTGAGGTCGTAAGATACTCAGGGTCATGTGGAGATTTTGTTCTGTCAGTATTTGCTCTGTAATCTAGATGTCACACATTCAAGGCCAGCCTCTAAAACTTAGATTGATTTATTTTTCTAGTCCAAACCAAGGAAAATAACTACCCGTTCTCTTATCTCCCAGTGATCTAATGCACGTAAAATGTAATGCAGTGAGGCAATGCATATCAATATTTTCAAGCACTTAACAAAAAGAACGGATAAGAAAAGCAGCATTTGTCTTTGAACCTAGATCTGAAAGAAATGGAAACCATTGCATAAGAACAATTTGTCATGGTTTGCATGGCCTTTTTCACATATTGTAACTCATCTGATTTACTCAAAACTTCATTGGTCAGTCAGCACAGTTGTCTCTGTTTCATAGAAAAAGAGACTGAGACTCAGACCTGCTCCTGCCCCTATTTTTGTAGTTTTTTTTTTTTTAATAGTTTTAGGGGCAAGAATCAGTGTGGAGGAAGTGATGAATGTGCTTGTTCAGACTTAAACTTTTGTTAATCTTTAGCCTTGCAAGTAGGGGAAAGAAAACAGATAAGGATGGCTGGAATTCATAATAGAATAAATGCAAGTTGTATTACACTGTAAGGTTGGTCTCAGCAAGAGGTTATTATATGGTATGAGGGGTATGTATATATATCTATTTTTTTGAGTTGGAGTCTCACTGTCGCACAGACTGGAGTGTAATGGCCGCTTCCGGCCGCTGCAGCCTCGACCCACTGGGCTCCGGCGATCCTTCCGCCTCAGCCTTCTGAGTAGCCGGAATTACAGGCACGTGCTACCACGCCCGGCTGATTTTTTGATTTACTGTAGAGATGAGGTCTCGCCAAGTTGCCCAGGCGGGTCTCGAACCCGCAGGCTCAGGCAATCCACTCACCTCAGCCTCCCAAGGCGCGGGATGAGGGATATATGTATATTATCAAGGGTCCTTTTGTAGCATTCTTCCCTTTCTTTCTTTTTTGTGAGTCAGAATCTCACTCTGTCACCCAGGCTGGAGTCCAGTGCCATGTTCACAACAATCATGGCCCAGCCTCGACCTGGGCTCGGGTGATCCTTCCACCTCAGCATCTTGAGTAGCTGGGACTACAGGCACGCACCACCATGTCTGGCTGATTTTTTAATTTTTTGTAGAGACGAGGTTTTGCTGTGTTGCCCAGGCTAGTCTCAAACCCCGGGGCTCAAGCAGTCCTCTTACCTCCGCCTGCCAAAGTGTGGAGCCACCACGCCCAGCAGGAACCCTACTTCTTCTT
>CAUYQG010282663.1:0-29435 GCA_963574415.1 Tarsius wallacei | reverse complement strand
GCCTGTAGTTCCAGCTACTTGGAAGGCTGAGGCGGAAGGATCGCCGGAGTCCAGCAGGTCGAGGCTGCGGTGGCCGGGAGCGGCCACTGCACTCCAGTCTGGGCGACAGAGTGAGACTCCAACTCAAAAAAAAAAAAAATTATATAACTATATTTATATTACTTAATTTATATAATTTAATTTCAAATTAAATAAGTATATATGCATAAATGATTGTAAATTGAACATTGAATTCTTACCTTTGGCACATGAGACCTTTTTACATTTAATTATAGTTCTATGCTTAGAAATTATCTTTTCTCTTTGAACCATGCCATCATTAATTTAAAGTTTTTAGTTGTTAATAAGGTGTATTTTTGAAATGTGTTAGCCTTGGAAATTGCCAGATAACTTTTAATATACTGATAAATCAATAGAAAATAACATATATACATGCACTTCTGATTTTTAGCATACTTAGCATTATCAGTTATGCTGACTATACAACTATACATGTTTATTCATTCTTTAAATAAATATTTTTGAACATTTACTATGATTATATATATATATATATACACATAGTTGAAAGATAGTTGATTCATTCAACTTTAGTTTTACTGCATCATTAGAGTAGTTTGCAACTAAGTTTTACTTTTTTAGTTAATGATGTCAATTTAACTAACTAAATCTTTACTCAGGTACACTTCAATGATATAAAAAAGACATGTCTCTAACTTCTTTTTTTTGAATTTTCAAAAGTTGATACAGAATGTAGGTTAGTATTATTCTCTGAAAAGTAGCTCATAGAAGATAAAAAAAAAGAAAAGGAAAATTGACAATGTACAATTATACTATTAGTTACTCTGAGTTTATACTCAATTATATTACTTTTAACCAGTTCATACTGGTCCAGCACATTTAAGTTTTCACTATGTATTTAAAGCAGTGGTCCCCAATAATTTTGGCATCAGGGATCAGTTTCATGGAAGATGATTTTTAAAAAATATATGGGGTGCAATTAAGGGTTAGGGATACAAATGTTGATTATGCAGGTACCCTTGCTGATGAGGTGGGCCCCTCCCTCCCCTGGCAGTTTCCTTCAACTGCCAATCCCACCCCCTTCCCCTGGCAGTTTCCCACTACTGCCAATCCCTTTCTTATAGTATTATGATAATTGTTCATAGTCCGCTTATGAGTGAGAACATATGGTACTCTGTTCTTTGTTCCTGTGATACACCACTGAGTATGATAGACTGTAAATCCACTCAAGTTGCTGTGAAGTTCATATATTTGTCCTTCTTTTTGGCTGCATAATATTCCATCGTGTATATGTACCACATTTTTTTTATCTAGTCCAGCTTCGATGGGCAACGTGGTTGGTTCCATGTTTTTGATATTGTAAATAGTGCTGCAAGAAACATATGCATGCAGGTATCTTTTTTGTAGAATGATTTGAGTTCCTCTGGGTATATTCCCAATAAAGAAATTGCTGGGTCATATGGAAGGTCAATTTCTAGTTCTTTCAGAAATCACCACACTGTCTTCCAAAGAGGTTGTACTAGTCTGCATTCCCGCCAGCTGTGTAAAAGCATTCCTTTTCCTCCACATCCTCGCCAGCATCTGCTGTTGTTTGTTTTATTAATGATGGCCATTCTTACAGGGTTAGGTGGTATCTCAATACGGTTTTGATTTGCATTTCTCTGATGATGAGTGAGGCTGAGCACTTTTTATTGTGTCTGTTGGCTGCCCATATATCTTCTTTTGAGAAGTGTCTAGTCATATCTTTTTCCCACTTTTTAAAGGGACTGTTTGTTTTATTCCTTTCGGTGTGTTTGAGTTCCTTGTAGATCCTAGATGTTAGGCCTTTGTCAGATACACAGTTGGCAAATATTTTTCCCATTCTGTGGGCTGTCTCCCTGCTCTCTTGATGGTTTCTTTTGCTTTCCAGAGAAGCTCATTAGTTTGATGAGGTCCCACTTGTCTATCTTATTTCTCAAGGTATTGGCCTTTAGGGTTCTGAATATGAATTGGTTCCCAGTTCCAATTTCCATAAGGGTGTCTCCTGCGTTTTCAAAGATTATTATAGTTTGAGGTTTTATGTTTAGGTCTTTGATTCATTTAGAGTTAATTTTTGTGTATGGTGATAGGTAGGGGTCCTGTTTCAATCTTCTGTATGTGAGCAGCCAGTTTTCCCAGCACCATTTACTGACTAGGTTCTCCTCTCTCCAGTGGTTGTTATTGGAGACTTTGTCAAAGATGAGTTGGTTGAGAAATTGAGACTTTACTTCTGGAATCTCCTATTCCATCTCTCTATATGCCTGTTCTTGTACCAATTCCAGGCTGTTTTGATTACTCTAGCCTTATAGTAAAGTTTGAAATCTGGAAGTATGATACCTCCATCGACTCTGTCATAAGAAAACTACCTACAAAAAAAATCTGTGGACTGGATATCATTCCAGTCAAATTCCACAAAATGTACATGGAGGAGCTGATACCAATCCTACTGAAAGTATTCCAGGCAAATTGAGAAAGATGAAATTCTCCCTAAATCATTTTATGAAGCTAACATCACACTGATACCCAAACCGGGTAAAGATTCAACCAAAAAAGAGAACTACAGGCCAAAATCCCTTATAAACATAGATGCAAAAATCCTCAACAGTATTCTAGCAAATCAGATCTAAAAACACATCTCAAAAATCATTCACCATGACCAAGTAGGCTTCATCCCCAGGATGCAGGGCTGGTTCAACATTCGCAAGACCATAAATGTAATTAAATACATCAACAGATGTAAAAACAAGAACCACATGATTAGTTCATGAGATGCAGTAAAAGCTTTTGTTAAAATTCAGCATTCCTTCTTGATAAAATCCCTCAGACACCTAGGTATAGAAAGAATATACCCCAAGACAATTTTTTAATGGATGGGGCCGGGGGGCAGGTTTTGGGATGATTCAAGCACAGTACATTTATTGTGCACTACAAATCTATTATTATTACTTTGTAATATATAATGAAATTATTATACAACTCACCATAATGCAGAAACAGCAGGAGCCCTGAGCTTGTTTTCCTGCAATAGACGGTCACATCTGGGGAGTGATGGTAGAAAGTGACTCCAGAAGTGTGTTGTTTATGTCCCGTCTACTTCGTAATCTCGTTTGGTTGTTGTGACTAGAGAAAATCCTGTTTCCCAAAGATAGCATGTTGAACATACAAGCAGGCTTTTTCAGTGCCAATGTGACAGGAGGTGGAGCTCAGAAGGTAATGTGAGTGATGGGGTGTGACTATAAACACAAATGAAGATTCCCTCCATCACCCCCTGCTGTGTGACCTGGTTCCTAGCATGTCACTGACTCCAGGGGTTGGGGACCCCTGATATAAAGAACAAGAAGCCCTGATATGCACGAAATATGTTGTTTGATGTATTACAAATTTGGGCATCAAACTATGCTCTACCTAAAATAGTAGCAGGATGATTTACAGCTGTTGTATAGAATAGATGAATGTGTGTTACTTTATTCTCATTTTGTTTATATTCTACACAATGAAAATATTTTTAAAAGTTTGACATTTTGGCAGTTTCAACACATACCAATTATTATACTAAATCATTAAAATATATTCTATTGTTTCTTTGCACTCATTTACTTTTTAAAATAAATTGTGTATATTTGAGATTTATAGCAAGATGTTATGAGATACATACAGATAGTAAAATGACTACTTTAGGGAAGAAGATTAACATATTTATAATGTCACATAGCTATTTTTGTGTGTGTGTAACAAGGATAGCTAAAATTTAGTTATTTAACAAAGGTCCCCAATGCAATACAACTTTACTAACTATAATCTTTCTGTTGTACATTAGATCTTTATTTGTTCATTTTATATATCAGCCACTTTTTATCTTTTCACCTACATCTCATCTGCCTAGTTTTTCCACATTCCCCTACCCTCGCCCGTTTTATTCTCTATCTCTGTATATTTCATTTTTTATGTATGTCACATATTCAAGTGAGATCATGCAAAATTTTCTTTGTCTGGTTTATTTCATTGAGCATAATGTCCTCCGGTTTCATTCAAGCTGTGGCAAATGGCAAGATCTCTTTTTTTAAGGCTAGATAATACTCCAATGAGCATATATTCACCACATTTTCTTTATTTATTCACTTTTTAAACAGACATTTAGATTGTTTCTATATCATGGCTGTTGTGAATAATTCTTCAATAAACACGGGCATGCAGATAACTTTACAAGATGCAGATTTTATCTCCTTGGGTATACACTCAGAAAAGGGAAAGCTGGGTTAATGGTAGTTCTATCTTTAATTTCTTTCAAAACCTTCATGTTGTTTTCTATAATGCTTGAACAACCTATATTTCCACTTACAGTGTATCGGGGTTCTTTTTTCTCTACACCTTGCCAACATTTTTTTTATCTCTTGTCTTTTTGATAACAATCATTCTAAGGGGTGTGAGGTGGTATGTCACAGTGGCTTTAATTTTAATTCACCTAAGGATTAGTGATGTTGAACATCCTTTCATTATCCATTGGCCATTTTTATGTCTTCTTTGAAAAAATGTCTGTTAAGACCTTTGCCCATTTTTGAAAAATCAAGTTACTTGATTTTCTCCTACAGAGTTGTAAGATTTACTTTTGATGGAACATTCTGATATTTCAAGTAAGTGTGAAGATACAAATTTTGATTTTGATTTTCTTTTAATGAAACTATATATTTTTTATATTAATAGAAGGCCATTTTATTCTGAATCATCTCAGAAATTAATCTCTTTGCAATGTAGGTATTTTGCATGTGAATCTTAGGTAAGCAATGCAGTGCAAATATCTCATGGAAGCCATGATATATTTAACTACATGATGACTCTGCTCTTGTCAAACAAACAAGTTCATAGAATGCAAAGATCCTGTGGCTATTAGACTCAGAAAGCTTACCACATTTGAATTTTCCCATGTTTCAGCACATCCAAACAAGTGAGTCTCTAGTTCTTCATATTTAAAAAAAGGACAAAAAATACCTAATACATGGATTTATTATGGAGTAAAGTGAAATAATACATATGAAAATATCTGTGTAATATTTACTCTTAACCCAAATTTTAGCTATTTCTCTCACTTCCCAGGACAAAAGAAGTATCTTCTAATGAAAGTCTGTTCTAATGAAAACATATGAAGTCATTCTGAGCTCTGTTACAGGAGTAGTTTAAAGTGCCTGGACTTTATAGATCTATATGATAATTTAGTTTCCAGACTGTCAGTACCCAACATCGGGGATAGAGATAGACCATCTTACTCTTTTTTCACCATATACATTTCTTAAACTCTCACAATTTAGCACTTCTATGTGTATCTATTCACAGTAGGTATATGGATTATTTTGATTTACTTTGAGTATTTTTACATACTATTTTATTGAAAAAAAATCTTAACTATTTTCAAAAGAAATGTAACATTATGATTTAGCTTTGTCTACAAAATAACTGAGCATCCTAACTAAAAGAGTATTTCGTTTATCCTATAAAAGCTGCTGAGTTATTTTTTAAATTATTATAATGAATAAATGATATTTCTAATGTAATGATTCAGATTTGACTATTTAAACTATGGTTCATTTTTATTCTTGGTCACTTATTTGTCTGGACATCTTCTAATTAATCCTAGAATAATATAGTGATGGATCACACAGCTATATTATTTCAGATACTGCATCCTTAGCAAGGCAGACAAATAGCTAATTATATTTTTGGTCCTTTTCAATCCAAAAGATTCTAATCAAGCCACAGAAAATTCAAACTTATCAGATTAAAATGGGGTTAGAAATCAGTCCTATAATTTTAATCACATACAATTATTCTACCTTTATCTGAATATTAATCATTATAATATTTAGCTTCTTGAGACATATTATTAGTGATGTTATTAATGATAGTCATCAAATAATATCTATGCTTTCAGTATATGCTTGAAATGCAGATCAGAGTTTGTGTGTTGAAATTGATCACATAAGCAATTTATTTCTTTTCATTGGTATATACAAAAAATAGCATATATGTTAACCTGAAATTGGCATATGTATCAAGTTTGAATTTTAGATATAAGAGGCCATTTTACAAATATCAGTGATCAGTCGTCTTCATTTAAAATATGTTGACATATTTTACATATGTGTATGTGTATTTAGTATAGTCTAGCCATTTTATTGTTATATTCATGAAAAACTCTACTTAGTTATATTACAAATAATACAGAATACAATGATAAAAAAATGTGTGTGGTACTTATACTGAGTATAAAACTGTTCTACATAAGCAAAGATAATGTTAACAGAATGTGCCCTTTAAATTGGTTTTCCAGAATTGGGAATGTGTTTTTGCTGATCCACCCATATTTTATCATTCTATTCTCTTATTAAAGGATATATTAGTGGTAACTTCTGGGATGGAGCTAAGTCCATGGACTATGCAAGTTTAGAAATCACAATTATAGTTTGAGTCATATCAGAATTTCATTAATCAAGCTAATAAAATTGAAGGCAAGTTTAACAAGATGGGTATGGCTGAGAAGAAAAAAACTGTCACTGATGTAGAGATTGATATGATGATAATATAAAATTTTAAAGTGAAATAAGCCTTCAGGTTCATTTATTTTAATAGTTTATTTTAACATATTAGAAAACAGATGCCCTTTACTAAACAAAATACATAACCTACTCATATGTATAAGGATTAAAGGCAGAGGCAGGGAGAAATCACAACTCAATTGTCTTAATTAGTATTTTTTTTTAATGATTTGCCCTTTAATACAGTTTACTTCCAAAGAACTTAGAATAGCAAAAAGTGAACTCATTCTACATCAGTTACTCAGATTTCCGACTTTTAATGTTATTCCTTAGCGATTAAAAAAAATGAAAGGCAGCAGCATCTTAGAGAAGGAATTATTGATTATGAACCTAAAATAGGCAAAATCGGGATAGGAGCGGGAATATGACAGGGAAAAAACATCAACCTTTTGGGGCCAGGCAGGCTTACAAAAATTACTTTACGTAATTCTCATGGCAAGGAAGTTGTCATTTTCCAACTTTTAAGGAGAGAAATTGGCAATTTTACCCAGGTCACACAGGAAAGAAGCAACAGGTTTGGGATTACAACAAATCAACAGTTCTCTTTGTGGAATACCTGAGAAGTCATATTTGCATGTGTTATATCTACATTTTATGTTAGCTCCAAAAGATAAGTTTGATAATTTGCTTAAGATATCAGAAAAAGCAAGCAAACAATCTTAAATTTAAACTTGGAAGAGCCTGCCCAGACACAGTGGCTCATACCTGTAATTTCAGCACTTTGGGAGACCAAAAGATTAAGGTTGCTTGAGCCCAGGAGTTTGTGACCAGCCTGGGCAACATAGTGAGACCTCTTCTCTACAAAAAACTATTTAAAAAAAAAATTAGCCAGGCTCGGTGGCTCAGCCTGTAATCCCTCGCTTGGGGAGCCTGAGGTGAATGGATTGCCTGAGCCCGCGGGTTCGAGACCCTCCTGGGCAACTTGGCGAGACCTCATTTCTACCATAAATCAAAAAATCAGCTGGGCATGGTAGCGCGTGCCTGTAGTTCCGGCTACTCGGAAGGCTGAGGCAGAAGGATCGCCAGAGCCCAGTGGGTCGAGGCTGCAGTGGCCGGGAGCAGCCACTGCACTCCAGTCTGGGTGACAGAGTGAGATTCCCACTCAAAAAAAAAAAAAAATTAGCCGGGCTTGGTGGCACATGTCTACAGTCCCAGCTACTTGAGAAGCTGAGACAGAAAGATTGCCTGAGCCCAGGAGGTAGAGGCTGTGGTGAGCCATGATGGTGCCACTACACTTCAACCTGGGTGGCAGAGTGAGCTCTTCACACAAGGAAGGAGGAAGGGAGGGAGGAAGAAGGAAGGGAGGAAACGAGAAAGGAAGGAAAAAATAAGCCTGGAAGAGTTTAATTACAACATGTGTCAATGCTCTTGCTCCTGGTTCCCATCTGAGTTTTACTATTATTTGACACTTTGCTGCTCCCAACATAAATATATCTGGATACTTATTTCTACCATGAAAGGGGTTGTCTGAATAATTTTGAAGACACACGTAAAAATGTATTTTGAAAATATGAATGCATTTCCCCTGGGTTCACATAAAAAAAAATGAATAGAGATTCTGTTGAAATTCTGACATATCTTTTAGTCTTCAATATACTCCTGCTCTCAGGACAAAATTAGGTTTTTCAAAAAATATGTCCTTGATCATTTCAAATATTTTTAAAATTAAAATACATTTCAAAATCTTAAGTGAACATAGTCCTTTGAAGGTGTCTGCTGTTTGAAAAGATAATGCAGATTTGTCCTTCAGGACTGTTCTATGGAATGCATTTTCAAACGTTTTCTCTTTTTTCTGGGAACTCACAATCACCTGGAAAACACTGAATTCTGCCCTTCGGTTACCTTTAAAATATTAATTTTTATCTTACAAATAACTCCTTAGTTCACTTTTAAAATTAATTTTAATTTTACTGCCTTATAGATTTAAATTTATTTCACTGAATAAACCTTCTATATATTTTAATTCCAAGTTATGGACTTAATTATACTGTTGTTTCATTGCATTTTATAACATTCTCATTTAAATTCTACCATACTAATCAAGACATCAATTTCCTTACAAGTTTTTAGGAATTTCTGTAGTTATCTTCAGAAAAAAAACATTATTTCTTGTATATTGTTTTCAAAGATCTATTTTTATTAAACTTCTATGATAACTGATATGCTGATGTGTACACATATTCATATGAAAGATGATTCCTTATTTATAACAAGACAATAATGTGCTAAAACAATAGACACAATATAATTATATGTAGTGTCTCATGAGTAATAAGAAAACACTGCTGTTAATTCTCTTTGCTATTGGAAGTTTTAGAAGAAAATGTTCACCAAGTGAAGTGCGATTCATCAACATAGGTCTTTTTGGAATCTATATCTGATATTGAATTGTTGCATAATTATTTTCAAGTACAAAATTATATAACTAACTTTGTTTGCTTTTATTTTTATATTTTTAAATTATATTGAATAGGATATTAAGACTGTCACTGTGATTTATTATTTTTTTCTTATTGTAACTATAGAATTATGTTCTCCTTAAGGTTTTCAGATTCCAAAAAGTATTCATCTTTTCTATGGTTAATGATGATAGTTATCATAGCTAAAATCTCTTTTCATGATACCTACTTTACAAGGTAAAATACCTCAAAAATCATTACGAAAGGAAACATTTCACTTCAAAAATCATTACTAAAGGAAACATTTTATTTTGATTTTTCTAAAAGGCTATCATTATTCTGATTTTTCTAAAGGCTATCTACCATTTGCTTTCAAGATTTTATTGTCACAAATCATGACATTTGTCATCTTTCTGTAAGAGGGTTCTCATAAGGAAAAGTGAAAGCCTATGTTACTAAACATTCCGAGGCAGGGATAAGGAAGACAGCCGTACATTTAATGAACTAGGATATTGACATGAATATTTGATAGTTTCCTGAGAATGACCTGTGGGCAGAGATAATCGACTAACTGATGAACCTATAGTTATAAATGTAAGCGTTTGACTTATTTTTAAAAAATCTAGTCAAAAAAGTCACTTATCCTTGGTTGCCACTGTAAACGTTGCAGCTTCGTTGTATACTCATAACACTACCAATTCAATTAGAACTTTATTCAGGATGCCAAACTTTGTGGGCCAGCATTTGAAGTATTGTAAAGGACTTTGGCATCCAAAATGATTAGAGGCCAGCCAAGGGCTTATAGCTTGCCTTAGTCAATACTGTGAGAATTATGCCAAGAGCCTCTGGATGTTCTGTGTGATCAGAGTGGCCAACCTGACTTCTCTGGCCCCCCCAAAAGCCTAAGAGTCCAGACTGAAGTCAGTCTATACCTTCTTTGGAATGGAATCAGAGTCACCCCTGCTCTCCTAGTTTTTAGATTAAAGATTTCCCAGGAACCATGTGTAAATATCAACTTTAACATAAAATTGGACTATTTTAAGAATCTAGAGAATTTATAATATGAATAAGGTAGATATTTGGTTGATATAACATACATAGATAAATCAACACTTAAATAGTTTGAATAGCCATCCCACTGTCCCTGACCAATGTGCAAAAATAAGTACCAAGAATTTCACATATAGATTTATGACAACTTTCTCAATTACACCCTGCTTATTTACACAAAACCTTAGGAAATAAGTCAGCAAATACTGGCATCTTTTTGTCATACTACCAAAAACATTCCGCTAGGATATAAAATAAGAATACATAGACAAAACCATACATTATCCATATATGTCATATGTTAAGATTGCTTAGCATACTATGAACTGTTTTCTTTCTTATATGATTTTTAATAATTTTGAATTTATGTTTTTATAATGTATTTTTTTATTAAGAATTAGCAGACTAGAATCCTGGTCTATTGCTTTCTTACTTTCTACCCTCAGCAATTGCTTTTTGTGATGACTTGTTTTCATAGCATAATAACTAGAGCTAAAGGGCAATGCTATCAACATGCTTTGTCATTTGCATCTAAGTATTCGAAATCTAATTTTAAACAAAATTAGGTGAGTCTTGAAATGATAAACTTCAAAACTGAGTCATGACTTAAACTCCATAATACCTTGCCAAAATAATGGCAAAAATAGTATATCCCTCCAGTGAAAGATCAGGTTCAGAAAAGGGTCCATTAACAAAATTCTCATTACAATGCAACAATTTCATGACAGTCTTAATACCTAGCTTTTCAAAGATTACCTGTTGAAATTCTGTAATATTATTATAATTGGGTTCAGATCTCTTTAAAATAGAGTACCTGTACATAATAGAGTTTTTTTCTACACCTGTAAGAAATGGCTTTGCATTCTGCATTTTGTCTTGATTTTGAAAAATAACACTAATAAATTTTTCTTTAGGTCACTGTCATTTTTATCATAAACTATTATTGGCAGATATGATGAGAGGCAGGCAGCACTGCCAGCTTCCTCAGTGATGTCTTCTCATCTCTGACATCTCTTAAGAGAACAAAAACAATATGCATTTATTTAAGTAACTTTCCTATTTTACGTAAGAATATAAAATAGGCCAGGTGCAGTGGCTCAAGTCTGTAATCCCATCACTTTGGGAGGCCAAGGAGAGAGGATTGCCTGAGTCCAGAGGTTCGAAATCAGCCCGAGCAACTTGGTGAGACCTCGTCTCTATAATATATAAAAAAATTAGCCAGACATGGTAGCATGCCTGTAGTTCTGGCTACTTGGAAGGCTGAGGTGGGAGGATTGCCTGAGTCCAGTAGGTCGATGCTGGGGTAGCCATGAGCATGCCACTTCACTTCAACCTGGGCGAAGGAGTGAGACTCCAACTTAAAAAAAAAAAATGGAGTGGGATGGGGCATGAGCAAGAAAGAATACAAAATAGTAAGAATTTTTAAGAACAGGTAGAATTATCCATATTTTTAATTTAGGTAATGTGCATATTTCTAAGATTGGGTTTTTTGCAGTAGTAATAGAAATCTTCTATTTTTTGACTGCTATGTATTTGTTTGAGTAGAACATGAGTGCCTGAAGCAGTGTGAAAGGTATCTGTTCATCACTAAGTACAACACCTTTGACTTGACCACAGGCTCAAAATAATCTCATAAGTCATTGAATCACAATTTTCTGGAACTAATATTTTGTCAAAGATATTTAGGCCTCGGGCAGTGACAAAGATCGTCTTGTCTTGTAATCCTGTATGTGGAAGGAGTGTGCAGAATTCTGTTTACATCCTAGCCTAAAACTCCCACTTCATCTGCCACCTCCTGTTACCTGTTATATGTATGCAGACTAAGGTTATCTAATAATTATCGATCTAATTGAAAGTCCAGGAAATAACTTTTGGAAATTTTGTCGCTGGCTTCCACAGGGAATCTGGGAAATATAAAGGTGTTCATGCTCTGGTTTCCCCTTTAAAGCAGTTTCCTTGGGGTTTTTTTAAATTGTTGTTTGGTTTTTTTTTTTTTTTAATGACTGAATTGTGCTTCTTTTCCATTGTCCTGTTCACATCTCCACAGTTACTATCACCTCCTTAAAGAGACACACAGAGACACACGATCCTCCACAGCGCCATTTATTGCTGAGTACACAGTTGCTCAGATAAGTGTAGGAATTTTTTACATGCTCTTTGCAATGATATTCATAGACAGCAAAATCTTATGAGTCATACATATATTAGCTATTATTATTTGGTTGCCTAGAGAGAAAAAAATCTAGGGAGAGATTATTTCATTAGAAGACAGATGAGGAACTAATAGCAGTATACCTTGTACAGGTAAACCAAAAAAAAGTAAAGAAAATTAAAGTGACCTCTTCAATAATTATCATTTTTATGTATATAATAGATATAAAAATATCATTTATAGATGAGATAACTATAAAAGTATCTTTGTCTATAGTCTAACTATAAAGTAACTTTTCTTTAATAATGCTAATATTATTAATAGAGAGCTAACTATACTTGAGTAATAAGTCAGGAAATATAGCATGCACTTTGCATTTATTTTCTCATTTGATCATAGCAATAAGCTCATGAAATCTCTATGCTTATTTTAAAGAAATTATTTAAAAAATACATTTTCAATTACCTAAAATCAAGTATTGAACCTGACACTGGAACCTGTGTTTTTTTGACCTCATTAAGACAAAAGTCCTTCCCAACCTCATCCAGAAAAGCACAAATTTTCTTAATGATCTAACTAGACTGTTAAAAAGTCACTAACCTTTTTACTCAGAGAACATCAATAAAAGCAACAATCAAATTTTATTTATTAGAAAATTTGATTGTAAAGATAGGTCAGGCATGCCTTTTAAAAAGATGATGGTTTGAGAAATTAGAATTTAATTACTGAAATAAGAACAATGAATATTTATATGCTTTGGGGAAGTTTATTTTATTTATTTTTATTTTTTTACTCCTTTCAATTGTTTCCTAAAGTAACTGGCTAAAAAGTAAATGAAAAGATGAATCAACTGAATGCATAAAACATTGCCATTGCCTTCACTACATTTAAGTTATCAGTGGAAGTGTCTATTTCTAATTTCCCTTGCTTTCTTAGAAAGGAGTGACTTTATGCTCCACTCCCCAGGAAAGAAATGTGTGGGAGAAACAAACGCATCTGACTAATGCATTTAAGAAAAGAAATGAGTGTCTTTGACTCAGTGTGTCCTAGGTTTTTTTTTTTTTTTTTTCACCCAGCTGCTTTACAAGAAGACATTTGCATCTTCTCCACGGAGTAAGTTTAGAGTCTGTCTCTTACCCTGCAAGGGAGTTGTGTGCAGATGTCTAATGGCACTAGAGATGATGTGACTAAGACTGCATAATTCTAGGGTGAAAGATAGGTCCATTTTGCCAAATCAAATTCCTTTTTCTTCTCAGCATTATTGATACACCTAGTATTTCACCTTTCCTTTTTCTGCTGTTCCATCTTATATGAAAAAAAAAGGTGTGCAGTTTTTTCTTTTTCCTTTATTTCTTTTTTACTCTAAAAAAGCCCAGTATCCTGTTGTTAAAAGAAAAACTTAAGATAATTTACACTTAACAGAGTTTATCTGAGGAAAGAACAATGAGTCAAATGGGGCTGTATTCAGAACCAGGAGGAAACAGGCAATAAGCTGTTATAGGCAGGACCCAGAAGCAGTGGAGACAAATCACCTGATTGGTTGGGCATTTTCTTCATTTGGGTGTGGTCTGATGCGTAGGCCCCTGTGCTTGGCTGAAGCTCGGCTGCTGGTGATTTGGTTGAAACTCAGCTCTTTGTTTCAAAATATGCTCCTAATTAGGTTTCAGTTTGTTTACTTACAACTCCTGCTTATTTAACTCTACAGTATTAACCTGAAGCCTTGAAAATATACAAGAACTGGTAGTTAGGAAATAAGTCAGGTTGAAGTTTCTGGGAGAGTACTCGTGAAAGGACTTAGTGAAGGTCACATCGCATTTTAAATTTAGCCTTTCGCAGAGGCTTATTCATGGGAGATTAGCTGTTTTGAGAGATTGGATGCTGTTTTTAATGGGCTCTTAAGTTATTACGTATGGGTTGTACAAGTCCTAATAAGTAAAAATAGTGTTCTCTTCCGTTGACTTTGATCTGACATAAGGCATGCGGTGGTCCTTCATGCCTGAACACGACCCCACAGAAGCCAAACGGATTTTACCTCGCATTTAAGTTATATTGAATAAAAGGAGACTTCGGTACCGACTTTATGCTCGCATAAATCAAGCAAAAATTCATTAGATAAGCATTTTGAAATTGAACTATGGATTAATTTTCCTTGCCTTTCTTGTGCTTATCACCCATTATTATTTATATTTATAATTTATATATAATTTACAATTGCAGAAGCAGCTAAGTTACAACTGAAGACTCCACAGTGTTACCAATGTGTGAGCTGGGAAGTTCCGGATCAGATGTTCTCCAATCTGTTAATCGTTATGAAGTTTGTAACCACATTATGGGTTAAGGGGGAAGTATCTGAAGGTAATACTCTTTAGCAACATACACACTGTTTTGAGTCAGACCTTCTCACTTGGTCTCATACAGGACCTGGTTTAAGTAATTACAAACACTGATTAAAGTTTTAGATTACAGAGATACAGATTGTGGTTTCATCCACATAAATTTAGTGGATCATATTGTAAAAAAAAAAAAAAAAAATAGGAAGACAGGCCATTAATTTATAAAGAGGTAGCCATCAACTTCGATTGAGGCCCAACAACATGTCAATAAAAGTTGCAGATCTGTAAATGCAGAGACATAGAAAAGTGCTTTCAAAAGTCTGAACTGGAACATTCTGTCTCTAGGACTCTTTTTTTCTCTAGATCTAGGATTGATTTAAAAATACGCTTTGGTTTTGATATCAGGAGTAGTGAAGAGTGAAAATATAATAAATATACATTAATTAAACTGGAGAAAGAAAGAATTTCCATATGAGAAATGCTGTGATTCTGAAGAAGGGATATACAGACAGGAAAGATGAAAAATAAGATTTTAGAGGTCAAGCCAGACAGATAGGAAAGCAGAGGTTACACACATGGGTGTAATTAGTTTTAATTTAATTAGATTAAAGCAGGGATACCTGTTTTGGTTTCTACTAGCTCAGAAAAAGTGACTGGGTTCAAAACATAATAGTAACAAGCAGCAAGATTTTATTGACTGAGAGCTGCATCCTAGAAAGAGACAAAAAAAAATATTGAGAGGCAACCTCTTAAAGATGTAATATGATAAATAATTCATTTTTTAATGTGGATCACAATTTGAAAATAAGTACTATGTCTTTAGAAAAATACTTAGGATTATTAAGTAGTTAAATAAAATATGGACAAATTTGATGGGGGAAGACTTCTAAGATGACTGTATCATATAACTATATGATTATTGAGTGAGTTTCAAGGTGACACAGTTAATATGGGTGGGAAAGAATTGCTTGTGTTTTGAGGAAATAGATACAGAGGAAATAAGACACCTTGAAAAAGAGCCAGAAAGAACAATAATAAATCATGGCCAATGCTGGTCTTCTGGGAAATCGTCCCCTTAGTAGAAAGATTCAGACCAAAGATGTTAAGGTGCATAATATTTCTTTGAATATTCATTGATTTTTGCAGACTCAGAACTGTTTATTTGCTCTGTCTCACCAAATGTGGCTCCCAAAACAAAAGCTAGAGTACTTGATAGGAGAAACAAATGTCTACTACCATCAGAGAAGGGAAAAAAATAAATCTTTATATCTAGCAAAATCGCTAGTTCTACATGTGGTAGAGAAAATAAAAAGTGAACTCAGATAGATTAAACTGCTAAAAGCTCAGCTCAGCCTTCCAAAAAACATCAGGGTAAAAAGAAGAAAAAATAAACCAAGGCATAGCTCACATCCGCAGAAAAAGAGAGAGTAGAAGTAAAATGCTACTACTCATGGCTGAGAATATTCGAAAACTGAAGAAAGACAGCGAGAGCCTTAAGGTGTAGTATAGAGATATTGGTCACAAACGTTTTTTTTTTTTTTTTTTTAATTTTACTATGCCCAAAAGCACAGGACAGAAAGAAATCTCAAGTTCTGGGAACTGTGCCACAATCAGTGCAAATTTCCACACATTGCTAAAAGGAGCATATGCCTCAAATGCCACTTTCTGAGTGAGGAGATAGTACGAATAAGTAGATGACAGCCCTGGATTTAGCTGTTGAAGAGATATGCATTGCACAGCCATCAAAGTAGATATCTGCTCATGTATCTTGGGAAGACCTTTAGCTTACAATGTCAAAGACTTTAATTTTTAGAAATTAATTTTACCTTTTACTGTACTAAAATATGAACTTTGACATTTTCATATTTTATATTTATTTTTGAGTAAGACGATTCAATTTTCAGAATGTAATCTTTCATATTTCATATGACTTCTATAAAGGGAAGGAACTTAAATTCAAACAGAGAGAATGTGTGGATAACTGTTGTCAGGTTATTACAATAGTTATTATTTAAGATTCCTATTATTTCATCCTCTAGTTCTTAACTTTATCTCTTAATCTCTAGTGAAGCACATTGAAGATAGTGGTCATGCATAATTTGTGTTGAAAAACTGGGAAGAAATATTCAGCAAAGTCTTTAAGTTACTTTAATTACTGACTTGTTCTAACCCAGTGCTTCTCCAACTTTAATGTACATAAGAATTACCGGGGGATCCTGTTAAAGTATAGAATAATTAAATCTGGACTGGTTCTGAAATTCTGCATTTCTAACAAATTCTGCATTTCTAACAAGCTCTCAAGTGGTGCTGATGCTTTTGGTGTGCAAAAGTAAATTTCTAACCCATTTCAAAACCCCTTGGGTTTTCATAAGCTAACTTCCTGTCAACAAATTCAGGACTAACACAAAAGCAGTGCTGGCTTTAAGAGGGTGGCCTCATGTCACCAGGAATAGAATTACTCTAATAAATCATTCCCCTCCTCTACTAAAGAGAACTACCACAACCAGGACTGATCATAGAATTAATTGTTCAGCCTAACAAGAAAAATACAAATCTGAGGAGTATTAGGGGAGAATATTCAATCTCCATTCTTCATATTTCCATAAAAGAGAAACATATGTAGACATATACCTACTTCATAACCCAATAAATAAAGGTATTCTGCTACACTCTGCTTTCTTCCTATCTGCTATCAAAAAGCAGGCAGATGACATACTTGATTGATTGGTTCAGAGTGCTCCAAGTTTGCCTGTAGTTCCAACGAGCCTACAGAATGCCTGTTTTCTTCACTCTGAAATAACCTTTCTTTGGTCAAGAAGGCCATCACTGATCAGTACTAGGTGGATAAGATGAAGCATTTCAAGTCCAGATGACTATATTCTTAAAGCCACATTCACAAAACAGCTTTATCAGTCGTAAAGATGCCATTTTCTCTTCATCTATCTAATTCCAGTGTCTTATTTATTTTAAAGTTGCACACTTAGGAGGGGAAGATATAAGTGTTAATTAGTGGTCAACTAAAAGACAATGGAAAATACAAAATTTGTGAAATGCCTCCTGATTTGTTATTCATCAAATGAATAGTGTTTCTCCTGACTCTAAATGCCTTTGGGGATCATCAGCTTTGGGAAGGAAGAAATTAAAAAATACTGTTTCTTTCTTTCTCTGATATTCTAGATTTTCAGAGGAAGAGGAAGATAGTGGCAAAGTGATGAGGTCCCTCAAATTATTGCTTTGTTCATTAAGTTCTAATCTTAGCAAGGGACAAGTTTTAAATGTAACCAAATATGCACAGGCAACCTGAGCACATAGAGCAAGTGTCTTGTTTCCAAGGGTCAAGGTCACGTGAAGAACTTTGAGTCTATATCAGTTTCACACCCACCAGCCTGTCAGAGAAATTGCACACACAATGAATGTGAACCTTTGAGAGAAGTAATGAGTTAAAATACACATAAAATTTTTGTGCCCTCATTCCTAACCTATGTGTGGTGAGCAGGCAGCCTAGAAATAATTGCTTACTTCACAAAGTAACTAGGAAGTTCTGAGCACATGAGTAAAAGGTTAGAGACCTAGTATGATTAAAAAAAAAAAAAAGAGAGAGAGAAGCCTATGAATGTGAGGACTTTAAGATAAAAGGCAGATGGGTAAGAACCACAGATCCTAGCAGTAGGTGTCAGTATGTCCTGAAAAATGCCAAACAAGACCTGTCCAAAGTCAGTGCCTACCTGTCCAGCCCCTCACAGCAGAAAGTAGCACACATCCAAAGGACATTCATGAAACTGAGATCCATTTTAACCACAACAAGGGCACAGTGAGACCCCTGATAAACACAGTTGCCATTTTGGGAAAGAGAAGGCGGGACACAATCTGAAAGAGACTTGTTAATATAAAAGGAACTATTTAAGCCAGCACTGGTGGGGAGTTGGACTATGAATAGACGAACTACATTAATAGGAAAAGACTGTGATATGGTTAACCAAAAAGTGTATCCTTAGAAATAGCATCAGCTTCATAAGAAATATCAAATCAGCTATGGAATAAATAGAACCTATATTTTTCATATTGGCCAAATACAAACTAAACTGAGAATAAATGTAGACTAGGGATGACATGGAGAATTAACCCAGGCAATCTAATCTCACCCTAAAGGTATTTGAAAAATGGACAACAAAGAAAATGAAAGTCAGCGAATTATGAAAAATAAAAATTAAAAGAAGCTAAAGAGAAATGTGGACCTTAAAAGTATTTTTGCCAATCACACTCCCACAAAATCAATGTATTTGCATATTGTTGAGAAATTCAACATGTGAGCAATATAGGAAATGTTCTAAGATAATTAATAAAGAAAAAAAGATGATCAATAAATATTAAAGAAAACCAGACTGGTCTCAGAGTTCTTATCAGCAAGAAGGTGTGTTAGATGACAATGGAAGAAGAAATTCCAATTTCTGAGAGAATTTTTATTTCTACCAAGAATTGAAAACCTTGACAAATTATCAATAAAATCTAAGCCAGAACAAGGGCATATTTCTGGCATATTCTTTCTTAGTAAATTAATATGTCCCTCAACAAAAAAACAGTAAGTCAAGAAAAGACCTTGAGATATAATCCTGAAGATTCTAAACCTGAAGATCAGTGAAATAAAATCTAGGATAAGAATTGAAGCAGTAAGGCAAAGTGCTTTGGAAGGAAGATCATAGGAATAAACACAAATATTATGTGGATTATATATAATTTAAAATTTGGAAAAAATAAGATTTAAAGAAATTTCGTAATTAATCAGTAATATACTTATTAAGTATTAATATATTAAAATTGTTAGTGTACTATATGTAATATATAATCAATAATATAATTAAAATGATATAAAATATTAAAGAGGAAAATGCACATAACTGAGGGTTAAAATATAAAGCAAACTAAAATAGTGCATAATTTTGAGGAATGAATGGCATTCATATTACTTCAGGTAGTCAGAGAAGCAGATGCCATGACAAGATTAAACCTGTAAGAATTTTATTGAGGTAAATGATTTTAAGAGGAAATAGGGGGAAGTTTGGAAGGCTAAAAGACTTTTCAGAGTGTAATGCAAGTCTGACTTAGTGAAAAAGATGGAAAAAAGTTGGTAGGCTGAACACTCTAAAGAAGATACAGCAAATCCTTACAGGAGTCTTTGAGCCAAAAGCAACCATTAGGAGAACTTCCTCTGTCCTAGGAATGGGCCTGCCTTAGTGACCATCCCTGGCTCAGTTATTGCCTAAGAACATCCTTCAAAAGCCTGGCACAATAGCTAGGCTCCTTGGTTAATAGGTTCCCTGTAGTTGAAGGTTTACAAGGTTTATTCTCACAGATAACATGGCACGGATGAAAAGTAATTTGATCCTAAGAATATTCTATCTTGACCTGCTTGGTTATTATGACATGATATTCAAAGAAGAATATGTAATCAGCACACCTCCTGACTTTGCAGTGAAGAGTATTACATAGTCACCATCAGGCTAATTCTCCTAAAGAGAATATAAAATATTCTTTTAAGATATAAAAATCATTCCCAACACAGATTATACAAGTTAATATGTCACAAAATAGTCGTCTTATAAATGCAAAAAGAGGACTACAAATATCAGAAGTAGAATGGTAGGAGCGGAGCAAAGAAGTAAGCACCTCAGAGCAAATAGAAAATGATCTGAATAAAAACTATCTACAGATTTAGAAAGATGGGCATCCTGAACGTTGTCTTATCAAGAACCCAGATACAATTATATTTAATCATTCTGATGCAAATGGTATTTTCTTTGCTTATATATGGCAAATTCAAGAGTATATTCAAGCACAATGTACTTAACCTTCCCTTTTTATCTGGAAGAGAAAAAATATTGTGATATGGTCAAGATTCAGGGGAAATATAAATCCTCCTTCCACTCATCTTTGATTTATTTTATGTTGGCGAAAGGAGAGCCAGTTTTCAGCATCCTGTATACCTTTTAAGGGAATAAATTTTACTGGACCAGTCTAAAAAAATTATTGGTAAACATATATCAAACACCAACATTTATACGCTATGGAGACAGATTTTTCAGAAGAAACATGGAAAAGCATCACATCATCTCTGAGGTGCAAAAACAATTAATGTTGTTAGAAATAATCTCAAACCCATTGCATAGGTGATACTAATAAGGTAGAAATTTTATTTTCTCTATGGAAATTTTTGTTAGCAAATGAGAATGTCTACAGTAGTCATTGTCTAAAATGGTTATTTGCTGGAAAATATATATTTTTTAAGTGTATAAAGTTTGGAGTCATACTTAAGCATCTTAGTAGGATGGTTACTTACTTTTCTACCAGTGCAGTGGGGTCTCAGGTGTCAATATAAGAATTCCTACAGCAGCATGTTTTGGGGAAAAAGCAAAAATGTTAATCTTAAAGGGATGGTTTCTTTGACCTGGCTTCAGGGAAGACAATGATTAGACTGATGAGAGTGACCCTTTTTGTTATCTTTTAGCACCACCATGTCTGCAACCTGGAGCAAGTTATAAAACAACTCTGAACATTATATTCCTCATCTTTAAAATAGAAATGATACTACTTGATAATAACAATACTATTTTGTTGCTTACTATTAGAAGCAATGCATCCAAAGTCATTTGCACTTTACCAAAAGCCAAACATATTATAATGTTTATTTCTAATATGATCATTATCATTATTATTATTCACTTTGGATTGTATACAGTCTTGTATATTCCACAAATGTTATCATAAACTGTTGTCACTTTCTACATGGCAAATATAAAAATTCCCTCGTTTTCAAAAAGTCATTTTTAGTTTCGCCCTTTTTTAATTCCATTTTCTTCTAAGGAAAAAAGCAATGTTACACTGAGTCATTATAATTCTCTGTGAAACATTATCTGAAATTGCCTTTTCAGGGAAGGTTCAGTCTGTACTTGTTTTTTTTTTTTCCGAATATTACATTTAAGGAAGTTATTCACTTATCCGAACGTAATCATATTTCTAGAAGTGTGATCCTAAGTAATCTAAAAAACTGATCCTAAGTAAAAACATAATATTTTAGAAATCAAGAGAGTATCAATACTTGAAGTGGCCAGAATATCAAGTGAAGTTTTTGCCCTCTGGCCACATTTCTTCTTCAAGTACATCATTCTTCCTGTAAATTCTTTTTTTGGGGGAGAAAAAAAGACAGAAAGAAAGATATCCTTGAGAAAGTTCTGTTTCTTTCATGTTTTTATCTTTGATGCCACCATCTGCCTTTCTGGGAATGTGCTATACCTCTGATGAAGGGTGCTATAAAATAGTGCTGATTGTGGATGCTGCTAGCAGTGACTTTGGCTACTCTGGCTGAACTTGGTTGAGCTACACCAGCCTTCTCTAGAGCCTATGGCAAAAACAAAAACAAAAACAAAAACTTCATATCACCTATGATGACCAGAAAAGTGCAACTAGTCTGGCCTTTGTTCTGTTCACCTCAGGAGGAAGGAGTATTATCAGGGATCAAGTCCAACCCATTTACCCTCTGTAGCATCTTTAAACTCACACTCACTCCTTCATTCACTCACCCATCTTGGTCCCTGTCCCTCCTCTCACTTGCTCTATACCTAATATCAAAAAGCAATATTAAAAGTAATGGTTATTGAGTGCCTGCCATGTGTTCAACATTCTTCTAAAGTATTTTACATGCATACTTCGTATAAACCTCACAATAACCTTGTAATGGAAGCATCATCATTGTTGTACCCATTTTACTGATGAGGACATTAAAGAACAGAAAAAATAAATAGTCTGTTTAACATCAAATAACTAGTAAAGGGATTCTAACATAGTAGCTATATAGAAACCAAGGACTGGCTAGATACTTGTGAGAAATGCTTAGGTCTGCAAGATTTATGTTATGGCATGATAAATTCTGCAGTGACTACCAGAAACCTAGTAGATCTAAGTGCCTGTTTGTTTTTGGTGACAAAGAATAATATAGGAGGCAAACCAAAGGTTATTCATTTCACACCAGCATGGTGCATTTGAAATTATAATGGACATGCTAATAAACCGAAATCTTGTAAAAATACAGATTCTATATTAGTTGTTCCTGAGACCATGCATTTCTGGCAATCTCAGAGATGCTGCTGTTGCTGTTACTCCACAGATGACATATTGTGCAGTGAGACTTAGTATATCTTTGGGTTCAACTTAAGTGAATACCTTAGTTCATATTTCAATGAAATACTTGTGCTGTAATATGAAGTCAGTTTAGCTATTGCAAAACCAGCTAGCGTTAAGTAGGGCCACATCATCGTATACATTTTATGAATCTATCTCCAACTGGCTATCTCACAGTATTTCACAATATGTACTTTCAATTAAATTACAAGATTTGATGATGGGAACAAAGAAAACATGATTGTCACAGTAAATGCTAGTAAGATTCCCAAAGAAAACCTGAAAGTGTAGACAATATTTAAAAAGTTGAGATTAAAAATATTATGAGCACAACAACATGCATACAAAAAAGTCACATTTATATCCCACAAAATCACATGTACATACTTAACACCATCACTGCCTACTGATGTCTTAACATGTCTGACATAACAAAATAATTATTTTTTGCTTATGCTTCTGAAACCCTAGTCAAGCTATGCTACTTAAGTCCTGTTAGGGTAATATTTACACAAAAACTGTTTTCACATTCTCAACATTTGTCTGAAATTGCCCAAATTAGCCTTTACAGCAATTTCATGGATATTTTAGTTCAAATGTTGCATTTCTTTCCAGCCATCCAGGTTCCCCATGTCGAATTCCCATCAGCAGTACCAGTACTTACATGGTCACAAGCATAGGAGTGAGGTAACAGCAGGAAGAGAAATGTACCAATTGTGTCAGAGTTTTCATAATTAGCCACTTTTTGGAAAGAATCACTGCATTTCAAAGGCACCTGAAATTGGCTTTGCACAATGACCCCTTCTTGTACCTGTATTGTCAGCATCTTGGGCTTAGCTGGAGAACGGAGGGTGCTCTGTGTTGGAGCACAGTCAGAAACCAGCCACACCTGCAGTCTCAAGCAATGAGTATTGAAATAGAAATTACTGGTGTCACAATTAACCTTGTCAAACTATGATCATTGAATACTCACTTTATGAGCTTATACAAACACAGGATAAACTTCCGAAACTATTGTAAAGGCTATAAATCAGGACATAGAAATTTAAGGACAAAGACTAAATTACATATCACTTAAAAATGTACTTGGGCAACAAAAGGAAATATCAAATATAAATTGGTGTAGTTTATATTCTCTTTCTCAATATTTTTAAGTTAAGAATACTTGCAGTGATAAAAATTCGTGAATATTTCACCATGTTTTACACTATAGTTTAAAGCAGTGGTTTGCAAACTGTATCTTATATATTCTGGAGAGGTCTTTAAAACATACTTTGGTGGACCTTTCTCTTGTTGGACTCAGTAGGTCTGCAATCAGCCTGATAATTTGCATTTAAAAAAAATCTTACTTGTCCTTATGATGCTGCTGGGCCCTAGAACACATCTGGAGAATTACTGCCTTAAATTCTACTGTCGAATTGCAATCTTTTATTTATTTTTTATTAAATATGTGGAGTACGCTTCATGATTATACAAGTAATATCATACAGGTAAAGTGTGGGTCTCCCTTTGGTCTCCACTTTACCTGGTTTGAGATCAGTTACCCTTATTGATGTTATGTGCCCCCTGCCCTCATCCCCTGGCAGTGTCCTGCTACTGCCAATCTCTTTATTATGGTATTATGGTAAATGTTCAGGGTCCGCTTATGAGTGAGAACATGTCGTACTCTGTTCTGTGCTAGACACCGAGTATGATAGACTCTAAATCCATCCAAGTTGCTGCAAAATCCATATGTATGTCCTTCTTTATGGCTGTGCAATATTCCACCATGTTTATGTATCACAATCAAAAAGATACCTGCACACACATGTTTATTGCAGCGCTATTCACAACAGCAAAAACATGGAACTAACCGTGTTGCCCATCAAAACTGGACTGGATAAATTGCACTCCTAAGATAGGTTAGCCTAACTCATTTTTAGTTTTCAAATTCAAGTTGTTTTGCAGTTTTGAAAGTGTTTACTTTTTTCTATTGCATAGTTATAAATCATAAATCATTCAGGTAAAGATCATGTGAGTCCTAATAATTTTGTGTCACATTATTTTCCTAAAATTAAAATTTCAAATTTATCCATATTTTAAAAATCTGCCTGGGGAGGGGGTGGCACACCTCACCAACAAGGGTACCTGCACGATGAATATTTGCGTGCCCAACCCTGAATTGTACCCCACAATCTCAAAATTAAAAAAAATAAAAGTTAAAAAAAATTTCAGAATAAAATTGAAATTTAGCCTCTTTTCCTTTATGCGTGACATATAAGTTTTAGAAATTTAAAGATAATATGCTGGTTCTATAAATCATTCTTCAGATAAATAATATAATATAAGGCAGAATATACATTTAAGAAAACGAGAAAGAGGCTTCTAGGTTAATTGTGGACAATGACTGTAGAGAGCAATAAAGATAGCCTATTCCCACAGTGCCTTAGCTACCAACAAGACCATACTTATTAAGGAGAGGTTGCTGTGAGGTCAACCACTGTGACCATTTGACATCCGAAACCCTCACTCTAGACCATGCCATTAGTCTATATTCTCAGCCTATGATATATTTTCCCCCAAAGTTACCCTCTGTGAAAAGCACAGTTTTAACATAGTTAGATTTCGGTACATGTTTAGCTTCAAAAGATTTTCCTCAAATTATCTTTGTAGTAAACTCATCTCAGGAGAAAATAAAATTTCAGGACTCAGTGTTGTCCTTGCAAACTGGAACTTCCCAATGGAGTCTCTGGTCCCAAGGGTTTTAAAACACTTCAATATCTATTTATCTCAATAAATAATTCAAACCATAAACAATAAAATAAGTTGTTTCTGACTCAACCCCAAGAACTTGACATGTTTCGTATTCTAACAATGAAGGGGAAAAAAGCATGTTAGTTGTAAATTGTGTGAATAATATTACAGATCCTTAGGGTCTGGATCCATAACTCAGCCTCTTTGAGATTTTGAGCAGATTCTATTTTATTTACAACTCAATTTCAACAATGCCAAGGAATAAAAGTAGTCATTACTGTGAACACACCCAAAAATATTTGGAATATGTAGCACAACATTTTATTTTGGTTGTGTCTCCTTTCTTAATCCCCAGGTTGCCTCATAATTGTACAATGTTTAATGTTATAAATGTAATATGTAGAACTAGATTGTGGTGTAAACCAGTTTGATAACATTTTTTTATTTTTTTATTTTTTGAGTTGGAGTCTCACTCTGCCACCCAGACTGGAGTGCAGTGGCCGCTGCCAGCCACCGCAGCCTCTACCTGCTGGGCTCCGGCGATCCTTCTGCCTCAGCCTTCCAAGTAGCTGGAACTACAGGCGCGCGCTACCACACCCGGCTAATTTTTGATTTATTGTAAAGATGTAGTCTCGCCAAGTTGCCCCAGGAGGGTAACATTTAATAGAGTTTAGTTATACCCATATTTTGGGAAACAGCAATAAACTAAGTGGGGCCCTAAGAAATGACAGAAGGGAAGAATTGAGGCAGATTATGATTACACAAATTTAAATGTATGAATGAACTATGTGGACAAAATCTGGAAGGAAATTTAACTTTGAGTCAATATAGTAACTTAAAACCCTTCCTTCGAGAGACTGAAGTTGTGTAATAATTGTAGTTTCAGATCTGCAAGATGAAGATGTTTTGGAGATATGTGAATATGGTTAATACTACTGAGTTGTACCCTTAAACAAAGTAAAGTTGATAAATTAGGTTATGTACTTTTTATCATAACAAAAAAAGAAAGACACTGAAATCTTAAAACTAACATACTAACTTCTGGATATTTCTGATGTTCCTTTTTTGTATATTTTAAATTTTCTTAATAATAACTTAATAAAGGCTCACATTAAATAATCAAACTTCAGAGAAAAGTCTAACAGTACAATTCTGTGTCTATTTCAAATTTACAGAATCCACCCCCAACAAACTCCTGAAAACACTAATATGGATGTTTTTCACTAAATAGTATGTCATGGAAGTCATAAATTCATTCATGCAACAAAAAATTTTCAAGATTTGAGCACCTGCTGTGTAAAAGGCATGGTTCATTAGTGTTTATGTTTTGGATATGAACAAAACAAATAGTCCTTATCTTCAATGGGTTTATAAAACAAATGGAGGTTTTTTCCAATATGCTCATTTTGATATATGTCAAATTTTAAAGTACTATCCAGTATTTCATTGGATAGATTTAACTATATTTATTAATTGATTAATTATAAACAATCAACTTATTAATATATTAATCATTCTCTTACTTTGTTGGCTATTACATAATACTCTAATCAACACTTTAACAAATATATTTGAGCAATGTGAGAATTTATTTCTATATTATATGTCTAGACATGCAATTGAATACTTTTTGCGTTTCAAATTTTGAAAGATTTTGCCATATTGTCTCAAAAGTACTTATGCTAATTTAAGTTCTTATTACCTTATATAGAATTTCTTATCCCAGACTTATATCTATCACCCTCAAACTTATGAGGGGGACCAAAAAAAACCTGGAATTTATTTCTAAGAATTGTGTATTTATTCTTCGTTGTTTAAACTTGTCACCTTCAAAGTACTCTTTGTTTGATGCAATGCACTTTTTCCACTGCTCAAAAAAATTTTTGAACTCGTCAGTTTTGATGCTTTTTGGGGCTTCTTGCTTTTTTTGGTTTCAGCTCTTTCAAATGAGCAAAACATTTCCCTTTGAGGACTTTTTTCTTTTTATTTTTTTTTTTTGAGTTGGAGTCTCACTCCGTCTCCCAGACTGGAGTGCAGTGGCCGCTCCCGACCACCGCAGCCTCGACCTGCTGGGCTCCGGCGATCCTTCCGCCTCAGCCTTCCGAGTAGCTGGAACTACAGGCGCACCTACCACGCCCGGCTAGTTTTTGATTTATTGTAGAGATGAGGTCTCGCTTGCCTAGGCGGGTCTCGAACCCGCGGGCTCAGGCAATCCACTCACCTCAGCCTCCCAAGGCGCGGGATTACAGGCTGAGCCGCCGATCCCGGCTTGAGGACTTTTTTCATCTGGGGAAACAAGCAAACAAAAAAGTCACTCGGAGCAAGATCTGCTGTGTAGGAAGGGTGGGGCATGGAGGTCATGCTGTTTTTGGTCAAAAACTGCTGAATGTTCAGCATGGTATAGTCAGGTGCACTTGTAAATCACCCACCATGAAATGGGCAACCACTGGAAAGAATCTCCAAAAAAAAAAAAATTCACTGAAGTTGAACGCATCCTTTAAAAACAACACTAAGCCGGGCTCGGTGGCTCAGCCTGTAATCCCGCGCCTTTGGTAGGCTGAGGTGAGTGAATTGCCTGGGCCCGCGGGTTCGAGACCCGCCTGGGCAAGCAAGACCTCATCTCTACAATAAAATCAAAAAATTAGCCGGGTGTGGTAGCGCACGCCTGTAATTCCGGTTACTCGGAAGGCTGAGGCGGATGGATCGCCGGAGCCCAGCAGGTCGAGGCTGCGGTGGCCGGGAGCGGCCACTGCACTCCAGTCTGGGTGACAGAGTGAGACTCCAACTCAAAAAAAAATAAAAATAAAATAAAAATAAAAAATAAAAACTCAGAAATGTTTCATATTTACTTCAATGTAACAATAAACTTTGCTACATGTAAAACTTGGGGAAGCAAAGTATATATGAATATCCAATTGCGCTTGAATTCTAATCTGTGTTTAGAAATTGAATTCTAATCTGTGTTTAGAAATTATTTGGGTTTTTAGTGAGTAAGTAAAGTTAATTGCATAATGGTCTCAATGCTTTGAAAGGAAACTTCTGGGTTTCAGGTAGCAGATGGGGAGCTGATATGCTTTCAAGTTGCCGGGGTTGCTTGAGAGGAGAAAATGCTTCTACCTAGAAAACAGTGACGCTATGATATACTCAGTCCTCTAAGTTTGAGAAAGGAAGCACACCCCACCCTGTTCTTAAAGGCTGGCAAGAGCATATTGGCATGGTGTAAACTCAGGGCCTGACAAAACTGACGATCCTTGCATAACCCACATTAATTTTACCTCACATTCTTCCTTTTTTGCATATGTTAATAGTCTATTAACATCTTAACACCCTATGACGTTAGAGTTTTATGAAACACGCCTTAGGGAAAGTTGCTAAATTCAATATCATAATAAGAACAACAACCATGATTGTAATATTTTCAAAATAGAGGATATCACGAGTATCCCCTCACAGTAAATCTACAAGAATAGAGAGATTTCTTTCCTCTAAGAAATGGCATACTACAAAATGCCTCCCTGAAGTCATTGGTGAGTTTAAATAAGATATTGTATGTGGAAGCAGTTTGCAAGCTGAAAGGTGTTGTAAAGTCCTGACGTGTTATTATTGCATGCTATAGTTCATAATACGCTCACACACACATCTATGTATATATGTACATATGTATAAGAGTATGTTTCAGCCGGGCTCGGTGGCTCAGCCTGTAATCCCGCGCCTTGGGAGGCTGAGGTGAGTGGATTGCCTGAGCCCGCGGGTTCGAGACACGCCTGGGCAACTTGGCGAGACCTCATCTCTACAATAAATCAAAAATTAGCTGGGCGTGGTAGTGCGCGCCTGTAGTTCCAGCTACTTGAAAGACGGAGGTGGAAGGATCACCGGAGCCCAGCAGGTCGAGGCTGTGGTGGCCGGGAGCGGCCAATGCACTCCAGTCTGGGCGACAGAGTGAGACTCCAACTCAAAAAAAAAAAAGAAT
>CAUYQG010282661.1:0-21287 GCA_963574415.1 Tarsius wallacei | reverse complement strand
GTGTATGTTGCTGTAATCTTCCAAATCAGAGCATTTCTGCTTGTCCAAGATTGTTCCTATTAAACAGTTTTAACTTAAAAAAAGGGAGGGGGGAGCTGGGTGCAGTGGCTCATGCATGTAATTCCAGTCTTTGGGAGTCTGGGGCAGGAGGATTGCTTGAGATCAGGAATTTGAGAAGAGCCTGAGCAACATAGCAAGACTCTGCCTCTACACACACAAAAAAATTAAAAATTAGCCGGGTATGGTATCATGTGCTTGTACCTAGCTACTTGCAAGTTTGAGGCAGGAGGATCACTTGAGCCCAGAGGTTTGAGGTTGCAATAAGCTATAATCACGCCACTGCATTCCTGCCTGGGTAACAGAGCAAGATCCTATTAATATTGTTAGATAAGATAAAAAATAGACTGCTATTTTTAAAAGATATGTTTACAGACTAAGAAAAAATGTATTGCACATTAAAAATATAATGAAAGAAATAGAAAATGTAATAAAAGAGTTTCATATAAGAATATAAATGTGCACCAAAAAGAGAGATGGAAAACATGAAAGATAGTTGAAGAAATGTAAAAGATCAATCTAGGTAGCCTAATATCCAAGTAATGAGAGTTCCATAAATACACAAGAGAGGAGAGGAAATTGCTCAATAAATATATTAAGAAATTTTCCCAGTACTGATATATATACATTTTTATTTTGAAGGGGCCAATCAAATTCCTACCACAATGAATGAAAATAATCTACGTCAAAGCAGGCCATCATGAAATATCACAATGATTATAAAAAGCCTCCAGAAATAGAGGTTTAAAATAAGAAAGTCATACATAAAGTATTAGTAACCAAAATGTCAAAGATTTCCCAGCAAAAATACTAGAAACTAGAAGATAGTTAGCAAGCATATCAAAATTCTGAGGAATAAATAGTTTCCAACTCAAAATTCTAAACTAAAACGAATTTTCAGTCAAGCATGAGGGTAAGGAAATCTTCATACAAGAAAGGTGTAGTAGTGAGGACCAGCTTCTTCCTTAGGATAGAAGTTATTATTTCTCTCTTATGTAAAAGCACAGGGTTCTCCAGTCCAGGGCTGGCGTTGGGGCATTGTTCCATGACTACTCAGGGACTCAGGCCACTTTCAACTCCTTGCTCTATCATCCCTAGATTTGGCCCATGTCCTCATAGCCCCAGATTGTGCCCATATTCTAAGGATGAGGAAAGGTGCTACTACAGCTTTCACCCAAGGAAGGTTCTAAGAAGGTACCACATGGTGCCTTTCTCCTGGTCCATTCTCCAGCATTTGGTCACAGTATCCCCACATAGCAACTCAAGAGGCTGGAAAATTCAGTCTTCATCCTAGTCAAGTAGTCATGTCATCAGCTGAAAGTTCTGTGATCGTAAAAAAAGAGAAGTGCGGGTAGCAATCAACGGCTTGTGCCATGCAAAGACTCAAACCTGCATCTTTCTTGGGCATCTACATACGTATGTTACTAAAACAGCAAAAGAAACTCAAAAGAGAGGAAGATGTAAGATCCAGGAAAAGAAGTTTCAACAGAAGAGAGAAATTCCTAGAATGATGGCAAAGGAAATCCCAGAAAGCAGCTATGTAGTATACCCAAAAAGCATCCTGTTTGGACGGCAGCATAGTAGCAGAGGGAGGCATAAGTGTTACTTGGGGAGTAGGAGGAGGAATGGATAGATCACCCAATATGTGTGAGACTGTATTGACAGCAGTTTTGTAGATCAATTGGGTAGAGAATTTGAGTGTACACTAATAATAGGTGCCTAGAAAATAAAGAACTAAAAATAAAAAAATTTTAAAGCAAGTTATGTGTATTATAGACTGAATTCATATATTGACATTTTTAAATCCTAGTGTGATGGTCTTATGAGGTGGTACCTTTGGGAGGTAGTTAGGGCATGAGAACAGAGCCCTTATGGTGGAGTCGTGCCCTAATAAAAAGGACCCCAGAGAGCATTCTCCCCTTTTTTCCCGGTGTGAGGATATAAGAAGAAGATGGCTGTTTGCAACCCAGAAAAGGGGTCTTGCCAAACACCAAGTCTGCTGGCACCCTGATCTTGGACTTCTAGCCTCCAGAACTGTGAAGTATATATTTCTGTTGTTGTACAATAAAGGAAATGTAATCACAGCACATCATATGACTCACAAATGAACAAAATGAAAAGATATTGACACAATATAATGTCATCCTCCTAGGAAAACAATGAGGGAAAGTGTGTGTGTGTTTACAATAAATAGCAGCATACTTATCTCCTATACTTGGAAGTCAGTGGATACATTCTACTATTGAAATATAAGGAAAGAAAGACAAAATATCACTAGAAGCATGTTATTTAGATTGCCAGAAGAAATCAAGAGATGAACCGCCTCTAGGAAACAGGATTTGGATGGAGAGGGGATAGTCTAGGTAGCTGCTGTTTTCCACCATCATTACTATTGCACTGTTTGACTTTTTAGATTATGTTCCTACTGTACTTCGAGTTAAAAGGAATAGAAGGAAGGGTGGCTAAGAAACACAAGGTGAAATCCAAACTTTTTCTACTAAAGGTACTTGGCAGATAGGTTTTCATTATTCCTGCCTGTAATAGAAACAGAGAAAGTTCCCAGGGGCTAATTCCTTTGTCTTGAAATTAATAGTGCATTGACAGAATTATTATCATAATTATTATTAGACAACTAACATTATATGAACACTCACTATGTGCCAGAATTGTTTAATCCTCAAAACAATCCAATAAATCAGGCAGTATTATTACCCTTACTGTACATATGAAGAAACTGAATCAGGGCAGTTTATATAACTTGCCCAAGGTACTATGGCATGTTAAACAAAAATTCAGTAAAGGAACATAGTTCAAAAGAACAACTAATTTATCATCTTATGTCACAGAGGTCCCTTTGTGAATATAATCTACACTTTAAAGACTTCAGTCAACTTAGGGCAAATGCAATTTAGAAATTTGTAGCACCTTTCATTGAAGCCTGATCAGACACCCAAGAAGTTTCCCACAGGCAGTCTTGCCAACGTACCTCAGTCCTGACCTGTAGCACCCTTGGTTTGGTCTCTTCTGAAATGAGAATGCCAAGAACATTAAATTATATAAAATGATGTCAGTGCTTTCATAATATAAATATTGCACTGAGGTTTTTGGGGCTACATCAATAAAATTCAATTCTAAAAGAGCATTAATGAAAAGTCGAATTATGCAATTATCACTTCTCTGTCATGTCTAATGAAGATACACATCTAAAAGCTGTGGTGAAGATAGGAGGATACAATAAGAAAGTGGAATATCTAATTTGCTTTTCCGTTTTTACCCTTTTCTAGCCAGTGTTCAAAAGTTCTAAGCTCATTTCCTTAAGATCACCTTCTTCAAGCAGAATAACAAAATAGGAAAGGTTCATATTGTTAATGTCTTTCCATTCCACTTTTTGGAAAGTTTTAGATGACCCCAATTTTTTCCCAATCTTGTCTTCCAGTGTTTCCTCCTAGATTGCTCTAAGATGATGGTGAGCTCACCCTAACAACCTCCTGACTTTGGCTTTGAATGCTTCCTAGGGCTTTCCTGGGAGATCTCAAGGCCAATGGTATCTTTTTTTTCTCCCTTGACGGCAATGGCATATCTTCTTTTTTGTTTGTTTGTTTGTTTTGTTCTGTTTTGTTTTTTGAATTGGAGTCTCACTCTGTCGCCCAGACTGGAGTGCAGTGGCCGCTCCCGGCCACCGCAGCCTCCACCTGCTGGGCTCCAGCAATCCTTCGGCCTCAGCCTTCCAGTCGCTGGAACTACAGGTGTGCGCTACCACGCCCGGCTAATTTTTTGATTTATTGTAGAGATGAGGTCTCACCAAGTTGCCCAGGCGGGTCTCGAACCTGCAGGATCAGGCAATCCACTCACCTCAGCCTCCCAAGGCGCGGGATTACAGGCTGAGCCACCGAGCCCGGCCGTATATCTTCTTTTAAAGAGTGGTCTTATTTGACAACTTGAATTTAAAAAGGAAGGAGTAGTACAGAAAGCTTGAGGGAAGCATTTTATCATTAAAGCATAAAGGCAGGCAACCCCCTCCGGTCCCCTCCCACTGTGGGAGCTTTTCTGTCCTCTCAATAAATCTTGCTTTCTAAAAAAATAAAAAATTTTGAAAAGGGCTAGTTTCTAATTCAGTTGACTGGATGGATTTGGTCCTGTTAAACTGTAATGGTGAACACTTAGAAAGGAGGAGGCTTTTTAAAGAAAGATGATGAATTCAATTTTGGCGAAGAGTTTAAGGTTCCTGTAGGATATCCAGATGGACATGTCCATAGGCCTACGTCCTGTTCACGGCAATTCAGTAGCAGAATCCAGGAGATGCCATTGAGTCAAACTAGAAGGACAGTCCTGAGAACGGACGGTTTCAGTCTTATTCAGGGCGTGGTACCATAGTCTGGACCAAAAAGACTGTTTTTCCAGACATCAAGGGATTGACAGAAATAGCTCAATTCTCTGTTTTAGTTTCACTGCCTTCTTCTACCCTTCGGAGTTGTCCCTTCTAATTATCCTCATCTGTTTCTGCTTTAATTGCTTTTCTGGCTCACTGTTTACCGTAGGCTGGGGCTTGCAGATACCACGTTACCACTCCTCTCTCCGGGTCCCACAGAAGACATTGCCGATAGGACAAGACCCTGTTCCCTTTGAGTCTAGGCTACCAATGATGTTTCTCTACCTAATATTCCCAGCAGCAACCTCCAAGCAGAGCTGGCAGAAGAGAAGAAAACCATCTCTCTCCATTATCCTTGCCTAGGCCTAGGATCTCCAATCTGGATCCAATTATTTGGGTTTTCTTTGAGATCTTTTTTCCTCTTATTCTCTAAACATCCCTACACAATTTTTCACATTTCTGCCCCTTCTTGGTTACCAGTCAGTATCTGGGGTTTCCAACTTCCAAACCAAGACCACAAATATAACAGATTGGAATTACGGAAGTGCAGCAGAAAGGCAGTGGTTGTGAACTCAGACAGTTGTGGGCTCAAATCCCTGCTCCATTACCTGAAAACCATGTGACTTGGGCATGTTGCCTGACCCCTTTAGGCCTCTATTTCCACAGCTGTCAAACGGTGAAAATAATATCTACCTTGCAAAATTGTTTAGAGTCTAGCTAATTTACACAAAACTCGGTACACTGTACTTGGTCAGTAAGTATTTAGTTTTATTATTGGTACCATTCTCAACTTCATACATGACCTTAAGTTCCCTGAGCACTGACTGTGTGCTTTACTTATCGTTGTGTCTCCCACAATGCCTACTATAGTGTGGGTCCTCAGTATGCCCTTAATATAGTCTTCCTGAATAAATGAATACATTACTTGATGATTTTTTTTGGAGGTAGGGATTCTTTATTTTTACATTAAATAAACCAGGTATATCATAACAAGAATGCAAGTGATTATCCTCAAAATAATCAGAGCTAGCATTTATTACAAGCTCACTGTATGCCAGACCCTGCTGTAAGTACTTTACTTGAATTAACTCATTCCATTCTCACGGCAGCCCTGTGAAGAGGGTACTATTCTTATCTCCACTTAACAGAGAAAGTAATTGATGCAAGGGAAAGATAGAATACTTGTTCAAGATCACCTAGCTAATAAGTAGTGGAACAGGGATTCAAGATCAAATCATTTAGCTTCAAGAATCTATGTTCATAACCTCATGCTATACCTATGTGAAACATGAGAAAAAATTATGCTTCTAACTGACCTCTTCAGGTTTTTCTTTGATCCTTGGTGTTCACTCTTAGTTGTCTGTGACTAGGACTACTTTGGTGAAAAGTTTAGAGAAGCTGTGCCTAAACAAAGCTAAGCACAAACATCCAATCTCAAGCAACTTCCTTTTAGCAGATGCCCAAATTCTGACATTCAAAATAGATTCAGAAAATTTCCTCAAAACAAAACCAAAAAACTTTCAAATAAGAAAGCCACACTAGTTTGTAGAGAGAATATCATGTTCCTTGTTCCCAAGGTCTAACTGAAAAACTGTTTACAAGTATAAATTGATGACTTGCCCATGTCATTATACATTTGCAGATTTGACTTATCCATCTTCATATGCAAATATATCCACCTTCATGTGTGTTTTTTGCATGCTAATGAGTGCACCTGGAATTGTGACATAGAAGATTGAGTAGGTAGGGGCTACAGTAGGTGGTGAAGTGGGGATATGCAAAGAGATAAGCAGAAAATGTGATTCAACATATTTCCCATACAACCATGTCTTTCTCTTTGCTGTATATTTCCTGCAGGGAAAATTTTCTTGAGGAAAATTACGCAAAGGGGCCTCTTCTCAGTTTATCTACTCCAAAAATACTTACTGTGTGTCCACACCTAGCAGTTTTGGGAAGAGGTCAAAGTAGTCACTACTCAAGCATTTTATGAATTCTTTGAGGGGTAGGTACAGTTTTTCTCTCTTCTTGACAATTCTTAATCTTCATCTCTTGCTTTGTTGAACATTTTTAATTACCTTATGATTAACCAGGGAAAAGGCCAGGGATAGTAACTGAGCACAAAAGTCAAGCTCCATCCAGTATAGAACTTAACCCTTTCACAGTCAAAAGTTAATTTTTCTACAACATCAGCAGTAAAGACCAGTTACTAGAACTCACATTGTCACTGGCTAAGCCATCAATGAACAAGGCAAACTCTTAACTGGGGTGAGAGAACTAAAGTATATCTAAAGGCAAGGCCAAGACAAAGAAGCAGTTGGTATTGCAGTAGAAAGAGTAGTAGACTGAGAATCAGAAGCCCTGAACCCTACTCCTTACCTTTAACTAAAATATGACCTTGGGAAATTCACTTCCTCTTTTGACCTTGATTTCCTCACCTGTAAAATCATAATAATAAATTAATAATAATAACCAGCATTAAATGAGAACTCATTGGAGATGTCAGGCACTGTTCTACACCTAAATGTATTAACTCATTTAAATCTTTATAGTGGCACTATGAGGTTGGTGCTAATAATATCATTTCTCATTTTGTAGATGAGAAAAATAAAGGACTGAAAGTCTGAAAGCTTGTAGGTGATACAGTTAATGTTACAGTTGCATATCTAAAGTCCTTTTCAATTCTAAAATCCCATTTTACTCTAAAGTAGCCTCCCACCACCACTGCCAAAATCATTTCTAAGCTTTGTTGCCTATGAATTTTAAAGGCATGCTTTACAGTATTACAAAAGTCTTTGGAATTTAAAAACCCAGTGATTTACTAAGGTTTTTCAGATTTGCATTTCATTTAAAAAATTTTATTTTGCATGTGTAATTTTGCATGTTTCCTTTGGATGGAGCTTATCAATTTCACATGGTTGTAACAGGCTAACTCTTATTTTAACTCAGAAAGGGGAACTCAAAAGCACTTTTGGCATTGACTCTTTAGAAAAAATTTAAATATTCATATACTTTCATCTATGGATGGAATAATAACTACTAACATTTATTAGAAGAATTAAATTTTTCTAGACACTGCTGAAAGCACTTTACATGTCCAATCTGATTTAATCTTCACTCCCTCATAAGATAGTCTTAAGAGATATCATCCCCATTTTACAGAGGGACTCCGAAATTTACCCACATCCACACAGCTCAGCAGACTTTGGGATTTGAATCCAATCACAATCTTGATCCAAAGTCCTCTTACTTAAATTCTCTGTGTGGAAGAGAGTGAAATAATGAAAAATGGATTTTTGGAGTAAGGTAAACACCAGAGTCTGGGGAGTGCTGCATTAAGTATTTTAAAACCTGCTTAAAGGTTTAAAATGGCAAAATTAAGTCATGAACAAAAACCAGTCCATAATGACTACTGATCTTTGCCAATTTAAGCATATCATTAGCATTAAAATTAATTTTCCGTTATCTATGTCATCGAGGACTTGGAAGAGTACAAGGAATTCTAATTCTCAGAAGAAACTCAGACCTCACTTTAGTTAGTAGTCTCAGCCTTTTTCCTGACCAGACATTTTACAGAACAGCCTAGTTATTATAATTTGTAAAATGGAATGCTATGAAATTTTGTGAGTTCTTTTTTTCCTTTCTGACTTATACTGCAGCATAAGGTGAACTTGAAGTGAATAAAAGTGTTTTAGAGAAAGAACGGTTGAGAGATACACTTCCTATGCCTGGATACTATTTCAGAAGAATAATCAGTCTTTTGTTAATTTAATTGTTTGCCAAAATGTCTCTAAAATCTGTAACATGTGAGGTGCCACGTAAACCATTTTTCACTTTCAAATTTCTGCTTTAAAATGTAGAGAGTTGAATAAGTTTGAAGGTTGGTTACAAAACACTGAGGCTACAATGGCTAACAGATGAACCAAGTACATAGCCGCAAGTACAAGAAACACAAGATAGGGTAATCCTTTCTGTTATCTGAGAAACCACAAGGTTTTCCTTTCTTCTGAAATATTTCGTATTACCCATTGTTTCATGGTTGCTACAGCAAATAAGGTCAGGATATTCCCTGCAGAAATGTAAATATGCGTTGTGGGAGACAGTTGGGTATCTTCTTTATAAGTACGTTGCAATAGGGAAGGATTTGTTTTTTTCAATCTGATGCTTCCATCAAATTCTTGCTGTAAACATGTGATGTACTGTAGCAAATTAACATTTAAACACTGGTTTTATATGCTTTTTTTGTTTGTTTTGTAGCCACAAGGAAAACCTACCTTTTCTTAGCTTTTGTATCATGAATCACAGACCTGTTATTTCCTCTTTCCCATCTACATGTTAACATTTTCAGACAAATAGTACTGTCTTCAGAAAAGCAGCAATTTCATTTCTGCCAGTTATGTTCTTTGTTCAGTTTCAATTTGACTTCCCAGAACCATATATCTGAAAAGAACATTGAAAGATCATCTGGGCCAACTATCCCATGAAGGCATCCTACAATAAAGACTTTGTGACTGATAAGAGTTCTTCTATTTGACATCTAATCTCTTCCATTAAGATAACCATGTTCTTAAGTTGATAAACAAGTATTTTTTTTTATTTCATGTCTAGAACTGTTACAGATTTTATGAAGGTCATTACAACAATAACAGAAAAAATATTATATCATATTTTTCTTATCTATAAAATAGGCGTGATGCTAACCTACCTTGCAGGGTTAATGTGACTTGCACAGAAGTCCATTGGAGTAGTTAAGTACTATTAACCCATTCTTTAGATAGGGAATCTAAAGTTCATAGAGGTTAAGTGGCATCATTGAATTATCCCATGCCAATGTCATGAAGTAAATAAGTGGCAGAATTTTGACTTCAGTTTTCTCACCTCAAAGTTTTTTTTCTTCTAATCTCCTGCTTTGTTTCTCCCTCCATCTTTGAGTAACTTATATTTGGGTAGAAGTACACATTTTATGTTTCTTACACATACATTCTTATTTGGGGTAGATATTTTTATTTCACAAATGAGGAAACTGAAACATAGAGGAGACGGTTTTTCTGTGGCCATTTGGCTGGAGAGGCAAACCAGGTCTTAGACTCATCTCTTCCAATCCTGATTTTTAGAAATTTCCACTGCACCACATCAGTTACCAGAGTTTACAATCTTGCTTACAAATCCACATAAACACACTTGAAACGAAGAAAATTAAGTCTTAAAACTCTTACAAATACAGTGGGTGATCAGAGTTCATGAGCTGAAGTGATTTTTCAGTTTTATACTTCATTCTCACCAGCTCTCTTGTCATTTTCTGGAGCCCTGTACCATTAAATCTTCACATTTCCATATACCATGGTAGTCGATCTGCTTTCCCCTGAACTTCATTTGGCTTGCCTATTAAATATTTCCAAGTACAAGTATTACATTCTTTTCATCCTTGAACACGGTTGTCTTCACAACTGTTTAAATTTGCTTAGAACTGTTTCTCTTTTTGCTAACTTAAATGACGAATTGCTCATTATTTCACAGGGCTTACGTGTTCATACAGATTGTTAAATACCTTCCATGTTATTCCTCAGCTTTTGAGGCTGTGCAGGAAGTTGTCAATGACTCAACTTAAGCTGTGTGCCAAGTACTGTAACTGTGAGCAACACTCCTCTCTAACGGCACGTCCTATGTCCTGCCTTTGCCTCTCACTGACAAGAGCATCTGTGCTGGCAGCCTTATCTTGGGTTATTATTTCCTCAATAATTTGACCTAATAGAAGGTCTTGTTCATTCTAGAAGGCTGCCTCGTATTATTTCTAGTGGTGAAGTTAAGACAAGTGAAGAAGTAACTTGAGCTACATACAGCTCTGAGGCCAGGCTGTCTGGGCCCAATATGCAGTTCCGCCAAAACTTTGTGACCATTAGCTACCCTGTGCCTCAGTTCCCTCATTTGTTCAATGGGAATCATAATTGCCCCTACCTCCTAGGATTATTGTGAAGATTAAAGGAGTCAAACAACATAAAGTGTTGGAGCACATAAGTTCTCAATAGATGCCATCTTCTACCTCCAAGTTTTTAGTTAAATCAGCGTGATATGGCTGGCATAATGTAGGGAAGGTCATATGCTTTTATTAGCTCATTGAACTCTCCTAAGAATCTGGAAGACTAGTATCATTATTATCATTTCTGACTAAGAAATTGAGGCAGAGAGGATAATCAGTTTGTCTGTTATTACGGATAGAAAATTGTAGCACCAGAAGACAAATTCAGATCAGTCTGATTCCTGTATGCTAAGTAATAACTGATAGTTAATTTTTATCAAATGCTTATGAGATGTTGAGCACTCTTTTGTTCCTTGTAATAACTCTTAATAAGCACTATTATCATACCTTTTTTACCCAGTTCAGGAAACTGAGGCTTAATGAGTTTAGATAACTTCTCAAAAATTAAGTTAATCTGATACTGATTCAAAATATAATTTTTTAAATAAGAAGAGTATCTCAAAATTAGATGGCTGAACTTAAGCCAACTAAGTAATGTTTTTGATAAATAACTTCTAATAAAACACAACATAATAGCAAAAAAAAACCCCACCACACCCTTTTTTTTTTTAATTTTAAAGATGTGGAGTACAATTCAGGGTTAGGTATATAAGTGGTCATTGTACAGATGAAGTTTGGGCCTCCATTGGTCCTTACTTCACCTGGTTTGAGATCAGGTACCTTTGATGTTACGTGCCCTCCCTTCTGGCAGTGACCCATTACTGCCAATCCTTTTCATGCAGTATTATGGTAAATGTCCAGGGTCCACTTATGAGTGAGAACATGTGGTACTCAGTCCTTTGTTTCTGTGATAGGTCACTGAGTATGATAGACTCTAAATCCATCCAAGTTGTTGCGAAGTCCACAATTTTGTCCTTCTTTATGGCTGTGTAATATTCCATTGTGTGTATGTATCACATTTTTTTTATCCAGTCCACTTTTGATGGGCAGCATGGTTGGTTTCATGTTTTTGCTATTGTAAATAATGCTGCAATAAACATGTGTGCACAGGTATCTTTTTTTATAGAATGATTTGAGTTCTTCCAGGTATATTCCCAGAAGGAAAAATTGCTGGGTCATATGGAAGGTTGATTTTTAGATCTTTTAGAAATCGCCACACTGTTTTCCACAGAAGTTGTACTAGCTTGAACTCCTACCAACAGTGTAGAAGCATTCCCTTTTCTCCTCATCCTCTCCAACATCTGTTGTTTTTTGAATTATTAATGATGGCCAGCCTGACTGGAGTTAGGTGGTATCTCAGTGTGGAATCTGAAAGAATCAAGTATTTCTTCCTCTAGATTATATCATAAACTGTAATTTCATCAGTTTTAAACACATTTTTCATATTTTAGCGTCTCCTAAATTAAGATACTGCATATCTTAATTATACCCGGGAAAGTTTTATCTTATTTAGTTATAAGTAAGATAATAGTGCTTTTTTCAGTGCATGATTTCTTAAGATTCAATGAAGCCTGGTATTTAATATATTTGTTCTCTGTCATGTGAGTTCATTATTAAAGCTTTCAAGTGTGTTTTATTTAAAAGCAAGTAAGCTCTTACTGGGGAAGAATAAGAAATGAGAACTCTCACAATAAATGCTTTTTTGTTCATTCACAAAGCTCCATATTTCATTAGTAGCTACGATAAATCACAAGCTGATACTTCATAGAGGGAAATATGCAAAGGGTTTTCCCTGGGCAGATTTATGTTGATTCTGTACAAGAAAAGTGTTAATCAAGTAAGAAAGTCAGCATGCTGGTTGAACATTTCTTTTCTCTTCCCAAAGATTACTTTTGGCTTCATAAAGTCACTGCTCAAACATTTTCAAGCTCCTATTTTTGAAAGATACTAATTACTCTCAAAATTCCCCTTCTGTAGTGTTCATTTAAAATTTCGTTTTCTCTGACCCTATCTTTCCAATTTCCACCCCCCGGTTTGATTCAAGCTTTTATCCATCCCTTGCAGGCAAGAGTTTTAAGGGCTTTTCTCTCTCATTTGCTTGAGGTAAGTTTTGCTTCCCAGAAGAAGTCTTTCATCATAAATTTTTGTCTGCTTTTTGTTTCTTTGCCGGATGATCAGGATATTATGCATTTTATTCCAGTCTTTTAATGGCTGAAGCATCTATAACAAAAGACAGATTACCAAGAAAAAAGCATACACATTCATTTAATATATGTTTTCCATGATAAAGGAACCTCAGGAATACAGACCCAAAGAAACAGGTAAACGTATATTTTTATACTTAGGTTTGACGATGAGATGGATAGTCATAAAGAAATACGACTGAACAAAGGGGATATGATCTAATGAAATAAACTGGGGGGAACTCAGCAAATTCTGTTCACATTTTTCTCTATATCCCTGTGTCATCAGAGATAAAGATGTTCTTTTCCTCAGATATAGGGAGGGCGCCCCTCACATCAGGGTCTCATGATCTGCTTCAGGGTAGAAGGGAAGGTGAAGGTCAAAGAATGATCTTCTTAGATTTTATAACCTGCTTCAGGGGAGAGGAGCGAGGGGAAAGTAAGAATGACCTTCCTGCTTCCACTGCTTTTTCAAATGCCAACATGCCATGTTGTGAGGTTGTCTGTCCTGAACCCAGTCAGTTGTAACTAATGTACTACCACACTACTACAAGATGTAAATAATAGGGGAAACTGTGTGTGTATATACGAACTCTCTACTTTCTGATGAATTTTTCTGTAAAACTAAAAAAAGCCTATTCTTTTTTTAAAAATCAACTTTCCCCAATTTAGAAAGGAATATGACCCAAAGGTGTTGTGACTTGCAATTCAATCCACTTAGTTACCTTCCAGAAGCAAGTTCAGAGCCAGTCATCCTGGAATGACATTTTTTTTTCCAGGAAATTTCACAAAGGACTGAAAGAAGGAAACAAGGCTGGTGATTCAACGTACAGCATACTTTCTGTCTCACTGAGTCAAGACCATTAGTGCTTAGGTAGCACTTATGTTTTGGGATTGCTTTACAATAGCTTAATAGCTGAGGATAGCCGTGCTTCTACGAGGTAGGTAGTCAGCAAAAACCTTGGTTAGCCATTTCATTTGAACAACTTGAAGCCCAGAATTGCCAATGGCATAGCCAAGACAGCAGTGAGTCAGAGAATGGGGAGAGGATTGAACATGGGCACATTTTCTGAATGCCTTATTCTGTTACATTGGCCTTACCACATCAGCATGCTGGCTGATGCATGTGCAATTATTAAAGGTCCGTTTTTCATGGGGTAGGAGGTAAAGATGATTGAGTTGGTCAGGGATGGCAGGACTTTGTACCACTACGTCTTTTGTAAGCATAAGTTGCACATACCAACAACCTGAGCCTAACACTAGTAGAGAGGAAGTGACCAGCCAACCACCTGAGCCTAATACTAGTGGAAGAGAGGTGACCAGTAATCTCCATGGAAATAGTTTTATAGATGAAAAATATAAATTCTATAGATGAAAAATAAAACGGACATTTATGAAAAAGACTCTTTCGCACGTCTTTAAAAATGAAGGTGCTACTGTCACTGTCTGTATGGTCAAAACAAGAATAGGCAATTTTTGTTCCGACTATTGTCCTCAATAATTTCTTAGTGTTACTTTAATACAGAAACAGTACCGCAGAATGAAACTGATGATATATGTTGAGGTTCTCTTTCATAGCTATATAATTTCATTTTTAGATATATGTGCATTAGAGTCTTTTAAAATGAAGACTGTTATACCTAAAAGACATTTTTGTTGCGATATATGGCATTTGATGCTTTTCTACATTTGAAATCATTTACTAATGCTATCTAGTGAGTACCTTTTAAAAATTAAACATGTGAAGAATCTCTTGAAACACACTTTTTAAAGTTTTCATCTATAAAATGAGATCTGAATGATTTCAATCTTTTATTGCAAAATTATTTCTGCAAAAATTGATAAATCTTGAAGTTTTCAACTGAGTATTGCAACTTTTTTTAACAGGAAGGGAAGAAACAATTTTATAAGTGCTTTGTAATTAAAACAAAAACATATTTTGGAAATTGAAAAAAAGAAAAACTGCCTGTGCTACCACTTCCGGACCATGTAATAATTAAAGTTAATATCACATTATTTTTCAATTGAAAGTAAAACAGTGTTAGATTAATAAACCCCATCACCATTAGTTTCTAATCCAGAAAACCATTTTAATTAACCAAGAAAAAATATTATTACAATTACTTAAGAACTTTCTCATTTTTGCCACTAGTTTTTAAATAAGAATGGAGACAAAATTACTGCACATAGGTGACTAAAAAAAAAAGCAAATGCTCAAAAAATTCATTAGACTTTTTCTCACAATAGAAATATTTATTCCTTGCATTTACTCCATTGTTAAAAAGTTCTTTTTTTTTTTAAGGAATCTCCTTTAAAGGCTCAGCACTTTGAAAGCTACAGCAAAACAGATGCTGAAGTATTTCAGTTTGTTTATTTTGGACTATACACGATGTGTGGATATCTTTTTTTTTTTCATTGCTAATCTGGAACACAAAAAGTACTAGGGATGCTTTTGTTATCAGTATGCATCAATATAAAGAAAGAAGGTTAGACATAATATATTTCTTGGAAGAAGAATAAACAACTTAGGCCAGTTATAACAAGCCAAGGAATTTAGAACTACAATATTTGTAATGTTATTAGTAAATTGGGTATCACATGGGATGAACCCTATAATCAAAATGTTTGCAGTATACTGAAAAATAAAAAAGAAAGATATACTTTTTAAAAAAATGTCATCTTTTCACTGCATCTAGCTGTTTTCAACAAAGCTGGAAGTTTTGTGCCCAAGCCAGTTGGCATTCTACCCCATCTGAGTAGAATTCTGTGGCACTTCTCAAGCTATTAGAAATCTGCTTAAACACTGTGTTTGTTCCTTAGAGCAAGAAATTCTCTCATCTGCTATAAGTCGGCTATTTTCATGTGATTTTCTAAAGAAAAGAAACTGTGTCAAAATAAAGGTCCACTTTGTTCAATAAAGAATCAAACCCACTCTCATCATTACTAACATGGGAAAAAAAATTCAACCTGACCTTTCCCTGTTACTGTTTATACCCTGGGGCTTGAATTTGATTCTTCTTGATCACTTTGAGGATGTCAAAGTATAAACTTCAAAGGTACAAAATGATTGATATATGGTATTCACAATAGATTGTTTTGGGTAATACATGTATGTAGTAATTCATTTTAAACATTCCTTTAATAATTAAAACCTCATTCTTAAATAAAAACACTTAGAAATATGGTATCACAAAGACCTACTGTTATGATACCTGCCTATGTTGGGATACATCTCTTTTAAGAGTTATTATTCTCTAACTGTATTAAATTCTTATACATTTATTTCACTTTTAATTTATCTTCTCATTTTATGACTTGTACTTAAAATAATTTTTAAGTGTTTTTTGGTTTTATGTAGAATTGATTTTCTGTTTTGATGTTGCTTTTTATTCATCTAATTTTATCTTACCTGTACTTACATATTTCGGATATTTATTTTGTATTTTTACATTTCTTATTTTCAAAGCCTTCTTTTTACATGCTTCCGAATTTCATTAAAAGAAGCAATTTACAATACATGAGATAAATAATTCAGATTTAAATTCTCTAAGTAAGATGGAGCTTTTCACTTTTCAGAAAAAAGTTAAAGCAACCTAGATTTATTTTTTATTTTTTTCTGGCCCTCAACAACATATGTTTAAAAATTGGTTGAAAGTGTCACTAATTATGGTTGTTAAGGAATGGAGAAAGTAAGAATTAAAGACTTTCATGATTTCAGTTCATTTTTTTCATGGAACTAAGTCAAACGTAACTGAGAGGAACACAAGAAAGAGGAAAGGAATATAAAACATGCAAATGTGCCATAAAATGTTTATATTTTTAATTTGGTAGGCAATACACTAAACTGGACATTCTCTTTAGAAGATAAAATGATTTTAAAAAAAGATAAAACCAAAACTTATAAACCAGAGAATTAGGCAAGGACTACCACCTAAAGGTTTCAATAATTATTTTGAAAAACTTAAAAGAATTTCCACTTCATTATAGTCAAAAAGGCATTGTCTTAATGAGAAGAGATCCGAGGAACAGCTGCTGAAGTGTGACTTGCTGCCTTGCCACTGATTTACATGAATCTATGGCAGCAGTCCTCTGTCTGACTCCAAAGCCAAGTGCATAGTTTCATCTTTTCATTAGCCTTTACTTACTGTATACATTTTAATACTTACAGGGGTTATATTTTAAAAGGATCTTTTTTAAAACAACAAAGAAAATAACATTCCAAGTTAATGCAACCTAGTATTGCTGAATAAATATTTTTTGTAATACAATAGGTATCTTTTTCTAGTAGCGTTTATCTTGAAAATTAGGACTTTCAGAGATTAGGATCCTGTCACTAGGGTCACACTGTTCTCAAAAGGTAATTAGCCCAGTGGACTGGGGGTAACATACATTTTCCCCCTATTTCCATGTCGTGAGAGAGTAATTGGTGATCTGCTTTTGTTCCTGGAATGTCTGCATGTTGGAATACCATCACAGTGACTGTCCCATCAAGCTGAACTGTGCACCAATTCAACCTTTACTGCCATGAGCTATGCAACGACTCTCTAATATTTTCTTCTCTTCTGCTTTTCATAGTAGAATTCCTCTTATCCTAGCTTTTATATCCTTCATCTATTTGTAGACACTTGAATTTCTTCTAATCAATTCATTCTGCATATCCTTCTTTAATCTTCCTATCAGAGTCAAATCTATTTTTCTTTTTTCTTTCTTTTTTGCTTTATTTCCTTCCTTCCTCCCTTCTCTCTCTACCCCAATTTGTCCATTCATTCCTACCTTTCTCCTCCTCCTCCTCCTCCTCTTTTCGTCTCAATTTTCTGATCTTAAACAAATCTCATGAGCAAAGTGTAGATAGTCTGAAACCTTATAGAAACCCTTTGGTTGATTTACTAAAAATATTCTCTTCAGCAGTGAATTAACTCCTTTGGAGTTAACTAGTTTCATTTCTGTCATTAATCGTGCTCATTTGTGTAATTTGAAGCTAGTCTGTTTAAAATCCATGAGGATTTTTCTAAGTGACTAAAATAGGTACCATTCAGTGAATGTTGACTTGGTGGTGCATACTTCCCATAACATTTCCTCTAGTTCTTACATTAACCCTTCAAGGGAGAGGACATACATTTTATAAGTAAGGACACAGGGGTTCCTAGAAGTTAAATCACATTGCCTCAAACAGATTAAATAATAGTATCTGTCATACCAAAGAAGTAGACTGCATACATATTTGCTAAACTGGCATACCTAAAACGTAGTTACAAGGAAGTAAAATTAGAATTCAAGCCTAGGTTGGTGAGATTATAGAGTCCCTGCTCTTTCTGCTACAAAACAGGGCTTTTAAGTCTGACATCTGAAAGCACCAAAGAAACTAAGAACCATGCCAAAGAAAATGCAACCAAATTTTGATTTATTTGATCTTGCTTTAAAAAAGAAAAAAAAAAGGAAAGAAAAAGCAAAAAAAAAAAATAGGTCAGCTCTACTGACCTGAAAGGGGTTTTTTTTTTAACCTTGTATCGTTCTTTAAAACAAACAAAAACAAAACAAACACAAAACTGAGGCTAACTACTGTGTACTATAATGATGCAAAACCCAAACAAAAAAACGGTACATGTAGAAAAGATTAAATGGGAATAGAAGAAATGCATTCACCTTTAAACAGGAGTTATGACTAAGTGAGGGTGTCTTTTATTTATATTCCACTTTATACTTTTATATATTTTCCAAATTTTCTATAGTAAGTATGAGTTGCTTTGTAAAAGAAAGAATCTTTATAAAATTAATTGGTAGACTCAATTAGTGGAAAAGCAAAAAAATTTTTTGCTGTTATCAGCTTACATTTTTACCATGAGATGAAAAAGCAACTATATAATATCAGGTGACTGTGTATTGTATATACAAAAAATATTTTAATCAAGGCTTAGAGAGTTTAGGAACCCCCTGCCATGACAAGCATGCTACCTGTTCGCTGGAAGAAAAAAGTCTTAACCGAGTTAAGCTTTGGAGTTTAATTACTATTTGAATGAAGAATTAAGACTTTAAAACCCAGTTGGGTATTAACTCATCAAGGCTTCTGACACACTGTTTTAATAAAGCTCCTGAAGTTGATGCCACACAGGAAACAAGAGGTGAAAAAACCCAACTCGATGAATTCCAGTGTTGAGCTTGTACTTTATGAAAACTGTAGCTTGTCTTAAGAAGTTGAGGGAAGGGGAAATCTGTTCAGCTCGTTTATTTTCAGACTTCAAAATTTCTCCACAGTCTTTTACTTAAGGATAAGCCTCATCTTCCAAGTTTATTCCCAACAGAGAGGGAAATATGCATTATAGGAAACTGTTTTATGAGTTTGGTACTTCCAGCTTAAATCATTTGAATTGAAATATATTCAATTTGAAAACTTCAGAGTCTGATTCCCTAACAAATCATCTTCCATGAGGATAGCTCAGGTTCTCAGAAGTACTCTCATATTCACCTGGGAACACACATGGTAGACTGTGGGCAGTTATATTGTAGAGGTAATGAATAATTTTAAAAGGGCTACTCTATTTACTAAACATTTCTACAGATGCTGAGGAAAAAAAAAAAAAAAACATGTGAAATAGTCCTGGTCTTTGAGAAACCAGATGAGGGGCCAGAAGATAGTGATTGTCTGTGGTATTTGCATGAAGAAGTGGGACTGTTGTCTTGCATGCTTTAAAAATTACCCAATTCAATTCCCAATTTCTTGAAACCATGCTGGGACAGTATGGTGTGGATGTGTACTTATATACATATATATGTATGTGTATACATGCAGTCATGTGTCACTTAACGACGGAGATACATTCTGAGAAATGAATTATTAAATGGTTTTTGTCATTGTGCGAACATCCTAGAGTGTCCCTTCATTCACCTAGATGGCATAGATTATGACACACTTAGGCGATATGGCATATGTGGTTGCTCCTAGACTACAAACCTATATGCAGCACATTACTGTATACTGAATACGGTAGGCAATTATAACACAATGGTAAATATTTGCATATTTAAGCATAGTTAAACATAGAAAAGGTACAGTAAAAATACAGTATTTAAAAATAGAAGGCCACTCTCACCCCTCTTGTTCAACATTGTGTTGGAAGTCCTAGCTAGAGCAATTAGACAAGAGAAGGAAGTCAGAGGTATCCAGATAGGGAAAGGGGAAGTAAATTATCCTGCTCTGCTGACAATATGATCCTATACCTTGAAAATCCAAGGAATATGTCAAAAACATGCTTGCACTGATAAAGGATTTGGGCAAAATCTCAGGGTACAAAATAAATGTGCAAAAGACGGTTGCATTCTTTTTTTTTTTTTTTTTGAGTTGGAGTCTCACTCCGTCGCCCAGACTGGAGTGCAGTGGCCGCTCCCGGCCACCGCAGCCTCGAGCTGCTGGGCTTCAGCGATCCTTCCGCCTCAGCCTTCCAAGTAGCTGGAACTACAGGCACACACTACCACGCCCGGCTAATTTTTTGATTTATTGTAGAGACGAGGTCTCACCAAGTTGCCCAGGTGGGTCTCAAACCCGCAGGCTCAGGCAATCCACTCACCTCAGCCTCCCAAGGCGTGGGATTACAGGCTGAGCAACCGAGCCCAGCTGACAGTTGCATTCTTATACACATACAACAAGCGGGCAGAGAACCAAATAAAAAGCACAATCCCATTCACAATAGCCACAAAACAATTAAATAGCTTGGCATCTTCCTAACCAGAGATGTGAAAGATCTTTACAATGAGAACTACAAAACAGTACTCAAAGAAATCCAAGAAGACACAAACAAATGGAAAAATATTCCATGCTCATGGATAGGAAGAATCAACATTGTTAAGCTGTTCATCCTACCAAAGGCAATACCCATTAAATTACCAACATAATTCTTCTCACACCTGGAAATGACAATACAGAAATTCATATGGAAACATAAATGACCATGAATTCCCAAAACAATCCTTAGCAAAAGAAACAAAGCAGGAGGTATCACACTTCCAGACTTCAAACTTTACTATAAGGCTACAATCATCAAAACATCCTGGTATTGGTACAAGAACAGGCATATGGACCAATGGAGCAGAATAGAGATTCCAGAAGCAAAATCTCAATTTCTCAACCAACTCATCTTCAACAAAGCCTCCAACAACAACCACTGGGGAAAGGAAAACCTATTCAGTAAGTGGTGCTGGGAAAACTGACTGATCACACGCAGAAGATTGAAACAGGACCCCTCCCTATCACCATACATAAAAATTAACTCTAAATGGATCAAAGACCTAAACGTAAAACCTGAAACTATAAGAATCTTAGAGGCCAGGCTCGGTGGTTCAGCCTGTAATCCCAGCACTTGAGGCCAAGGCGAGCGGATTGCCTGAGCCCGCGGGTTCAAGACCAGCCCAGGCAATTTGGTGAGACCCTATCTCTACAATAAAACAAAAAAATAGACAGGGGTGGTAGTGCACATCTATAGTTTTGGGTACTCGGAAGGCTGAGGCAGAAGGATCACTGGAGCACAGAAGGTCGACACTGGGGTGACTGTGAGAGTGTATGCCACCGCACTCCAGCCTGGGTGAAGAAGTGAGACTCCAATTAAAAGAAAAAAAAAGAAAAGAAAAGAACCTTAGAAAATGCAGGAGACACCCTTATGGAAATTGGAACTGGCAACCAATTCCTGATCAAAACCCCAAGTGCCCATGCCATAAGAGATAAGATAGACAAGTGGGACCTCATCAAACTGAATCGCTTCTGCAAAGCAAAAGA
>CAUYQG010282658.1:0-14872 GCA_963574415.1 Tarsius wallacei | reverse complement strand
TCTCATTTATCCAAAAATCTACCTTAATCCTTTCATTGAAGAAAAAGTAGGCCATTTTTCAGCATTAATACTGCCATCTTTTTGGAACATTCTTTTGATAGTTTCATTTCATTCTATTAAATTTATAAGAGAAAAAAAATGTGGTACATATACACAATGGAATATTATGCAGCCATAAAGAAGGACAAACATATGGACTTTGTAGCAACTTGGATGAATTTAGAGTCTATCATACTCAGTGATCTATCACAGAAACAAAGAGCAGAGTACCATATGTTCTCACTCATAAGTGGACCTGGAACAATTATAATACTGTAAGAAAGGAATTGGCTGTAATGGAAAATTGCCAGGGGAGGGGGGGTGGAATTGGCAGTTAAGGGAAACTGCTAGGGGAGGTAGGGGCACACCTCATCAGCAAGGATACCTGCATAATCAATGTTTGTATACCTAACCCTGAATAGTACCCCACATCTTTATAATACTAAAAAAAGAAAAGAAAATACGGTATTAGGAGAGATCACCTGAGAAATTTGATTCATCACACAGATACTGGAAATGATTAACTTTATTAGACTCTTAAAAAGGAATTTTAAACACGAAGTAAAAATATTGCAATTTTTTTTAACCTGCAATTCGGATGAGACCAACATTTACTGGACGCCTACTTTATGCCAGGAAGTATGCTAAGAGATTTCATTTTCATTTTCATTTAGAACATTTTATTTTATCTTCACAATAACATTGTGAGTCAGTCTTATTACCCAGAGGAAAAACCAAGGTTCGGTGAAGTCCAGTAATACATCAAAAGTCATGCACGTAGCACGTTAGTGAGCTGGGATTTTTCTTCCTACAGGTTTTCTAATCATGAGTCCAGAGATTCTCCGCAATGTTATACTAAGGAGGCACATGGAACAGTAAGAGTATATTAACTATGGAGTAAGATAGCCCGGGTCCAGATCTCAGTCTGAAACTCATAGCCATGAGACCATGAGTAAGAAACGTAACTTCTCTACGCTCTTGTATTCTCTGTATAAAACAGGGAAAATAAAACCTGTCTTGAAGAGCTGTTGTAAAAACTATATGACTAATTATATGATCCAAGGCAACTAATATATGAAAAATATGAGACACGTATAAATTTTGGGCCATACTGTTCATCGCATTTAAAAACTCTAACACTAAAAAAATGGTATTTAGCGTCTAGTACATGCTCAATGAATGTTTGTGAAACAAATAAAAATAAAATAAGCTAGCACACACAAAGACCCCAATAAATGACAACTAGTGTTATGTAAAGGATGGAGAAAATTTGGTCTGATGTCATGTTTGCAAAATTATCCTCTCCTGGTAATAAATAATTTAAAATTTTCAAAATAAGCTCTTCCCTAGAAAAAGAATCTTGAAATGGTAATAAATCCTCATTGTCAACACCTACAAAACGTGTAAGCAGGGCAAAAGAATGTGTCCAAGTGAACAGTGAGGTGGTGATACAGAAGCTATTTTGTTAGTAATACAGTGATTCCAGATAGCATTTGAAATGGTGCTAACAAGCAAGTGATTTATAGCAAAAACGAAAATGATTTCTAGGCACCGGGAAAAAGCAATTGAAACAAATGGCTTAAGATATCAACTCACTAAGTCATTTAACAGAAAGGTAGTGGTATAATATTCACCAATACACTCATCATTCATTCAATCATTCATTCATCAACAACGCTAATGAATCTAGACCAACCATACTCTATTTGACTCTGTAAGTCCCTAAGAATACACTGTGAAAGGCATAGCTCTCTTTTTTAATTATCCAATGATTCAATAAGACAGACACGGGTCCAACAGCACCTTAACTGACCTTAAAGATGCAGGAAAGACATGCTAGAAAAAGTAATGTTTACCACATTTTGAAACGTACGTAACAAACTAAGAATGGAAGAAACTAGGTATTTACATTCTGGAATAGAAACAGAATTATGAGAGAAGTTAGCCTGTTCATGCAACTACAAATAAACTCAAAGGCTGAAAGCTAACACCAGAAGATCTAAGCTTCCCCAGTAACACAAGGTCTATACACAGACAGCCATGTGCCAGGCAACTAAAACTTTAGATTTCACTCTGCAGAAACCTGTGACACTTGACACAGGATATTGTGATGACTAATCAGTCTAAAGTTTTAGCATTACCCGAGTACATAGTAAGAAATACACACGTGGTTTTAATTAGAACTTTTGGTCTCTTTCTTTTTCATCTCCTTTATTCCATCAGCTACCTAACAGCAGTACTTTTTCTTGGATTTTTCTTCTTTTTTTTTTTAGTCACTTTCTTTCCTTCTAAGATATCATTTCATGTCTGAATTATTATTATAATTGTCTTTTGCCAGTTTTCATGTCTCAATCCACTCAAATTCATACTAGTATTGCCACCAGATTGATATTTAAAGTCATCATTCCTTTCAGATCAATTTTTTTAGAAGTCCTAACATTAAACCCCATTGCCTATCACATCATGACATTGTGTTTCAGCTCATCACTCTAAAATGTCACTCTTGAGTGGGTGACACTGTTCTATCTATTTGTGTGCCTACACTGCTCATCTCGAACCCTCTGCCTTAGTCTCTAGAGTTTTGCTGCTGTAGTTTGTCTCTTCTTCCTTGACTCACTCCCTTCTTTTCTCTCTGAGCACTTCCACTCCTGTCCTAATGCTGCCCACTCTTTAAGGCCCAGGTCAAGTTCATTATTCCAAACCACATTGGTCTCCCTTTTCTATCTTCTTCTAGCACACTGTGATGATTAATTTTACCATCTCATGTCTTACCATCCATGAGATGCCCACACATTTGATCTAACATTGTCCTGGGTGGGTCTGTGAGGGTGTTTCTGGATAAGATTAACATTAATTAGTGGATTAAAGAAGATTGCCCTCCCGAATACAGATGAGCCTTATCCAATCAGCTAAAGGCTCTAATAGAATAAAAGCTGAGTAAGAGGGAGTTCCTCCTACCTGACCGTTTGAGCTGGCACATAGGCCTCTTCCAGCCTGCAGAGTTCAAATGAAACATCAGTTCTTCTTGGATCTTGGGCTTGCCAACTTTCAGCTCCCCTGGTTCTCAGGTCTTCAGATTCAGACTGAAACTTACACCATTGGCTCTTCTCCTGGGTGTCCAGCTTGCCAATTGCAGATCTTTTCTTTTCTATTCTATTCTTTTCTCTTCTAGAGACAAGATCTTGCTAGGTTGCCCAGGCTGGTCTCGAACTCCTGGGTTCAAGCATTCCTCCTGCTTCGACCTCCCAAGTAGGCACACACCGCCATACCTGGCCCTAATTGCAGAACTTAAGATTTCGTAGTTTCCACAATCATGTGAGCCATTTCCTTATAACAAATGTATACATATATTTGTATACACAGACATGTGCATGTATTGTTAGTTTTGCTTCACTAGAAAATCCTCACTAATACATATATCTTAATTAATTTTTAAAAGATATACTATTTCTCTGATATGGTTACAAGTTCTTTGAGGATGGACCTATTCTTATAATTCTCAAGATATTAATTAACTCAGTATTACTCACACACGCCACCAAAAAGTAAAAAACTACATTGACTTTAGGATGAGAATTTCAACAGTTGATATGTCAAAGTAAAAAGGATTAAAAAGCTTTTAAAGGGGATAAACCAAAGGCTAATTTTAGATCAAGTTAGGAATCAAGTAATGATATTAGGATTCATATCAAAGGGATTTAAAAATAGAAAGCTATTCTAAGCTGGGTACAGTGGTGCATGCCTGTAATCCCAGCATTTTGGGAGGCTGAGGCAGGAGGATTGCTTAAGCCCAGGAGTTCGAGACCAACCTTGGCAACATAGCAAGACCTCATCTCTACAAAAACATCAAAAAATTAGCCAGGTATGGTGGCACACACCTATAGTCCCAGCTACTCAAGATGCTGAGGCAGAAGGATTGCTTGAGCATAGGAATTGGAGGCTACAAAGAGCCATGATCATGCCATTGCGCTCCAGCCTGGGCAACAGAGTGAGGCCTAGACTCAAACAAATAAATAGATTAAAAATAAAAATAGGAAGCTATTCTAATTTTGCTTCTGGCCCAGTTGACCATGGGAAGTGCTATTCTAGCAAAATTCTTCAAAAGCTATTATAACATTTTTCACTTAAAATGGGTAAGAAGAAAATGTGCCTGGGAAAATTTTTGACCTTTTTACTTTCTATCCTACCTGAAATAAGTACATCAAACAGTTAAAGTCACACTTTGGCAATATTGCAGGTTCAGTTCCATACCACCACAATAAAATAAATATCGTAATGAAGCAAGTCACACAAACTTTTTGGTTTTGTAGTGCATATAAAATTATGTCTACATTATACTTTAGTATATTTGGGGAAAATAGTTTTATATCTTAAAATGCACATAATTTAATTTTAAACTGCTTTTTGTTAAATGCTAAAAAGCTGGGCTTAATGGCAAGTGCCCACAGTCCCAGCTACTCAGGAAGCTGAGGAGAGAGCATTGCTTGAGCCCAGGAGTGCAAACTCAGTCTGAGTAACATAGCAGCTACTGTCTCCTAAAAAAAAAAAAAAAATGCTGACCTTAGGCTTTGGCAAGTCATCATCTTTTTGCTGTTGGAGGTGCTTGCCTTGATGTTAATGGCTGCTGGCTGATCAGGGTGGTGGTTGCTAAAGGTTGGGATGGTTGTGGCAATTTCTTAGAGTAAGAAGACAACAGTGATGTTTGCCACATTGATTGACTCGTTCTTTCATGAAAGGTTTCTCTGAATCATGTGATGCTGTTTGATAGTACTTTACCCACTGTAGGGCTTCCTTCAAAACTGGAGTCAATCCTCTCTCAAACCCGCTGCTGCTCTGCCAACTAAGTTTATAAAATCTTCTAAACTCGTGTTGTCATTTCAACAATGTTCACAGTCTATTCACCAGGAGTAGATTCCATCTCAAGAAATAATTTTCTTTGCTCCATAAGAAGCAATTCTTCAGCCATTCAAGTTTTATCATAAGATTACAGACTCAAGTTTTATCTTCAAGCTCCACTTCCAATTCTACTTCTCTTGCTATTTCCACCACATCTGCAGTTACTTTCTCTGTTGAGTTCTTAAACCCCTCATAGTCATCCTCATCCATGAGCGTTGGAATCGACTTCTTTCAAGTTCCTGTTAATAATATTTTGACCTCCTCCCATAAATCACAAATGTTCCTAATGGCATCTAAAACTGTGAATCCCTTCCAGAAGATTTTCAATCTACTTTACCCGAATCCATCAGAGGAATCACTAATTGTCTTATGAATTGTATTTCTTAAATAAGAAGACATGAAAGTAGAAATTATTTCTGGATCCATGGGCTATAGAATAGGTGTTGTGTTAGCAGGCATGAAAACAATATTCATCTCCTTGTTCACCTCCTTCAGAACACTGCGTGACCAGTGCATTTTTTTTTCCTTTTTTTTTTTTTGAGTTGGAGTCTCACTCTGTCGCCCAGACTGGAGTGCAGTGGTACACACCCTGCCACCACAGCCTCGACCTGCTAGACTCCGGCGATCCTTCCACCTCAGCCTTCCACGCAGCTGGAACTACAGGCGCATGCTACCACACCCACCTAATTTTTTTATTTATTGTAGAGACGAGGTCTCACCAAGTTGCCCAGGTGGGTCTCGAACCCGCGGGCTCAGGCAATCCACTAGCATCAGCCTCTCGAAGTGCTGGGATTACAGGCTGAGCCACCAAGCCCGGCCAACCAGTACATTTTCAATGAGCAGTAATATTATGAAAAAAAACTTTTTCTCTGAGCAATAGGTCTCAACAGTGGGCTTAAAATATTCTGTAAACCATGCTGTAAACAGCTGTGCTGTCATCCAGGCTTTGTTGTCTCATTTATAGAGCACAAGCAGAGTAGATGTAGCATAATTCTTAAGAATCTAGGAGTTTTTGAATGGTATATGAGCACTGGGTTCATCTTAAAGTCACCAGCTGCATTAGCCCCTAACGAGATAGTCAGCCTGTCCTTTGAAGCTTTGAAGCCAGACATTGACTTCTGTCCAGCTATAAAAATCCCAAGTGTTAACTTCTTCCAACAGAAGGCTGTTTCATCTGCATTGCAAACCTGTTGTCTAGTGTGGCCACCTTCATCGATGATCTTAGCTAGATCTTCTGAATGACCTCCCGCAGCTTCTAAATCAGTACTTGCTTCACCTTGCACTTTTGTATTATGAAGATGGCTCCTGTCCTTAAACCTCATGAACCAACTTCTGCTGGCTTCCAACTTTTCATCCACAGCTTCCTCACCTCTCTCAGCTTTCATAGCATTGAAAAGAGTAGAACATCTCGGCCAGGCTCAGTGGCTCAGCCTGTAATCCCAGCACTTTGGGAGGCCGAGCCAAGTGGATTGCCTGAGCCTGCGGGCAACGTGGTAAGACCTACAATAAATCAAAAATTAGCCGGGCATGGTAGTGAATGCCTGTAGTTCCAGCTACTTGCAAGACTGAGACAGAAGAATTGCCGGAGCCCAGCATATCGACACTGGGGTGACCGTGAGTGTGCCACTGCACTCCAGCCTGGGTGACAGAGTGACACTCAAACTCAAAAAAAAAAAAAAAGTAGAACATCTCTCTTAGGCTTTGGTTTAAGGGAATGTTGTGGCTGGTTTAATCTTCTATCCAGACCACTCAAACTTTTTACCTATTGCAGCTTTTCACATGCCTTCTTCATTAAGCTTCATTTCTAGTTTTTGATTTAGAGAGATAAGGGACTCTTCCTTTCACTTGAACACTTAGAGGCTACTCTAGGGTTATTAATTGACCTGATTTCAATATTGTTGTGTTTCACGGAATAAGAAGGCCCAAGGAGAGGGAGAGAGATGGGACAGCTGGTCGATGGAGCAGTGAGAACACATATAATAACATTATCAATTAAGTTTGCCATCTTATGTGGGCACAGTTCATGGTGCCACAAAGGAATTACAATAGTAACATCCAAAGGTCACTGATCACCAATCACCATAAAAGACATAATAATAATAATAATAAAATTAAAATATTGTGAAAATTACCAAAATGTGATATGGAGACATGAAATAAGCACATGCTGTTGGAAAAATTGTGTCAATAGATTTGCTTGGTGCAGGGTTGCCACAAACCTCCAATTTGTTTTAAAAAAAATACATATCTGTGAAGCTCAATAAAATGAGGTATGCCTGTATTTGAACCGACAATCAACACACTTGAACATTTTTACCAAGTTAGTCTTATAAATACGACATTATTTACTAAGTCTGTCTTATAATTATGAAATCATAATATAGGGACTCAAGGAACACAAATTAGAAACTCAAGGTTTCTAATTGTTTAAAAAAAAAGTAGGTGGTACAGCAATCCTAAAAAAGTCGTTATCCAATTATTAAGTACAAGATATAATCCTGAACTTGATCCTGGGCCTGGAAAATGACACTAGTAAGACAAATAGCAAGTTTAATTAAAATCTGAAGGTGAATACATAGAATTAAATCATTGTGAATTCCCTAATTTGGATAATTGTACTAGGTCCAGGTAAGATGCTAGCATTTTAAAAAGCTGAGTGAAGACTATACAGGAATTCTTTGTATCATTTTTTGCAAAATTGTTGTAAGTCTAAAATAATTTTAAATTTCCAAAAGAAAAGTTTAAATTACAAAAAAATTAAATCAGAGACAGTCACAGATATTTTAGGTAGTCACATTAGGCAATTCATAACTCAGACAACTTTTTCCAGAGCTACTCACCTCAGCTTGGCTAACCACAGATGAATAGATTCATTATCAATTTTTTTCTTTAATCTTCCATATCCTATTTGCTGAGTCTGAAATATTCAAGTTGAGTTCATTTCCAATCCCACAAAAAAAAAGGAAACCTGTTTAAAGTGGGAGGTAATTGAGCTCTAACTGGCTGCCAGGGACATGCTACCTTTGGGGACACAGAAAGGCCCGCCCCTTTTGGTTTGCGCATCCTGTGCACTTGGGAATAAAAAGCCACAGCACTGTGAAAGTTCCAGAGAAACTTCAAAATGTCAGAAACCATATAAGAGTCACATCAAAGGCATAGAAGCAGTTTCTTTACTTTTTGTGCGTCTTAGGTACCTGCACTTTTTAGCCCTGCTGTTTCTGGCCAGAAAATTCATACCAAAAACCAGGATGTTCATCTTCTCTTGGTTTCAGGTAACAGCCAGGCTGCCTAAATGTCATGTCATCCTGTCAAGTATGTTCTATAAGTCAACAGTCAAACAGCTAGACTTTTTGTAACCTAAATTTTTTTTTGCATACCTTTACGTGATCTGGAGAGAAATAAATCAAGGGTGGCATGAGAAGACTTCTGAGCCTCTCCCCTCTGCCACCCCTCTTCTGTTCTGGAAGGCAGGAGGTGTTGTTTTATGGCTCCTGCAGTATCGACATTACAGCTCATCAACTCACTGTCTGATCCTAATGTTAGCCAGAAACTCTCGGGTAATGTTACATCTTATAAAGAACAACAAGAGGTGGTTTGTTAACTAGATGAAGAAATACAACCTCTTAAACTGTGGGCCCATGCTTGTTCTATTTTGACACAACTAATGCTGCAAATTTCTACTCTGTGACAGAGTGAACCAGCTAATGGTCAATTTTAGAAAAATAAAGCATCATGGGGAGTCTTCTAATGGAAACCTAAGCAAAGGTAAATTACCTTTATGGCCCTCTATCCTGTCATGATTTAAATGTGCAGGGTGGCTAGGTATATGTTTTGGAAAAGGAAAGTTAAAAATGCAAAGGTACATCTTGAAAGACTACAAAGTGTTAAGAGTGTTATAAAATGTTTCATAGTCCTCACCTAGGAGCGGATATTTGGTAAGATCAGGAGCTATCAAACTTTTGCACACAGATTTATCTGTCTGCACTCAGATAAAGATCATTAGAACAGCTCCAAGCAAATCATAGAATAAGGGAATTTGTCTCTAATGACCCTGTCTCATGCCTTCTGCTCAAGGATTTCCAGAATGGCACCTTCCCCCCTCCCCTCACGACAAAAGACCTGGGCTTTTCTGTTCCCAAGGCCTTGCCCTGATCAAAACCAGGAAGGATCTGATACTTGTCTTTACTTTCCTGCACAACTCCATTTATACCAAGAGGTTAACTCTTTCAGGTATGCTGAAACCGTTCATTATGTGAAATGAAAAGCATTATTTTCTTTTCAAAGGGTTCTAGTATTTAGAGAAAACAAATGGTAGTTCTGCTGAGAAACCTGACTCCAGAAAGCAAACTAGACACATTGCTTCTTTTAGAGAACCAGAGGAGCTGAATCATAAAGTGAGTCTTCCTAAATCCTTCTCTGGAGCAAACCTTGACCCCTCCTCTCCCCTCTAGCCCCGCAAAATTATCCAGCTCCATACCTGACTGGGGTATTACTTCTTCCTTTACTGCAGAGTCTGTATGTTGTAAACTCTTACTTTCACCTTCATATCTTAGCACACAACTTTTTCTATCTTTCGAATGCTGTAGCACTCAGAGAATCTGTAGATGAAGATAAGGAGAAGAGAAAGAACCTGAGATTTGCCCAAAATTTCTCATTTAGAGGCTCGCAAGACATTTGTAAGATAGGGGCAGGTAAGTTCACACTTCAAATTATAAAAACATGATTGAGATCCAAGTAGCCCCTGTTCTGAAACAGTAATGTTAAAATTTTATCCAAACCAGTAAAGGTAGTAATGGTGGAAATGATAGTGAAACAGAATGGTTATTTGGGGAACTTTGTTGATTATGAAGAAAAAGTTACACAGTTAAAATGTGACTGTATGAAATTGTCATAATTTCATCCAATTTTGAAAGAATTGTAGAAATTAACTCATGCAGTTTCCCGTCCAAAGGGAGGGAAATCTTATATTCTAATTTAAAACATTTATATATCCAAACTTGGATAATGGTACTTCTTATAAAAAGAACGAGAGGGGGTTTGTTGGAGGAGAGGAAGTATGAACCTTTTACCAGCTGTGTTCCCAGGGAAAAGTTATCTTCTCTGAAACTCCAAGAAAGCAATGGTTATCTGAATACAACCAGTTTCTAAGAGTCTATGGTGGGGTGGACATATTGCTCAATCTGTGCTTATTTATAAGTTATTGCAATGGTGTTTTAAGTTTCATTAAGTATATGTAAGACAACATAAATTTTGTTTCAATAAAAGAACAAAATCTTCATAGTCTAAGGCTCATTACTTTGAGCATCATTATTTGCTCATATAGCAAAATTTACAATCAAAACAAAGAATTTATATTGTAAATAATGGTCTTACTGCCACCTGTTCGTGACACTGTATCCATGATAATAGGTGACTAAATTCATATTTCTGAGAGCTCCTGCAGATTATTCCCGTGAGTTGATGAATTTTTACCCAGTACTTGAAGATCACCAATCTCTCCTCCTCCGTCTCCTCCCTCTGCCCTTTGGCAAAGCGGCCACAGATCAGTCAAAAAATAAATTAAGAAAGCCACACTTAGCCATAGGGTGTATCCTGTACTGAATATGTATTCTTTATTGAAGAATGTAGGGCAGCAAGTGCTCAGACAGGTAAATAGAGAGACTAAGAAATCTACATGTTGATGATCTTGGCCCTCCGTCTTCACAGGGTACTGGCTGTGATTCACTCACAAAACAGCCTCTCCAATTCTAACTGAGCAAGGCTAGTTAAACGTGACAATTTTAAAGCTTTTTAAAGAGCTAATTAATTCATTTGTTGATTAAATACAAATAAGGTCTACTTTTATTTTCTTAGCCTCAGGCCTGAACTCTCAGAAGGCTGTTAAGCCTGCATAATGACTTCCTCTGAATTTAATTTTTTTCAGGCTACTTTAAAACAGTTACATGACTAATTTATATTGGTCATCTCTGAGAAATCTCAGACCAAGTTTCCTTCTGTAAATAGGTGATAGTTTACAGCTAACATGGAAATAGGAAATGTTATCCTATGCTTTCAGAAGACCCATTTTCTGTGTCACAGCTTACATGATGGAGTTGAGAATTCTACTATTATAGATTGATGTTGTGACCTTTGGGACCTTTTTGTGAATCCATTGCCGATAAGAGAATATAAAGTAGTGTATAACTAAAGTCTAAAATTTTGTAGTGCATTTATAAATTTAAAATTAAGTTGAGTCTGTAGAAAAAAATAAAGCTTACTTTGACTCAGGTCATTTAGAAATGACCTAATACCCCAGCTACCTCCTTCTAAACTATCCTGTTTCCCCTGCTTCAGCCTGAATTAACTCCAGTAAGAGAGTATCATATGGCCTTTCACTCTATAATTGGTAATGAACAACTCTCTCCAGCTATATTGGGAAACTCAAAGAAGTCTTGTTATTTGGTCAGTAAGTCGTCTTTGCCAATGAATAATTCTACAAGCCTTGCAGACAACAGTACAAAATGGCTTAGATATTAACCTAGCATTCACCTGACTCAGCATAATCAGTGTAGTTTTTGAAAGGGAGGAATTGCTTTTACAAGCTCTATTACATTGAGAAAATTAGTCTTAGGGACTTCCTTCACCCTGTCCTAAGTCAATCTTACTCTTTCATTTTCCCTATTCTTCACTGCCCTGCTTTCTGTTCATCCACTATCCAGCCCTAGTTCCATGAATAGCAAAGCACTAAATTGGCAGAGAACATTGTAGACCAGCCAAACTGGGAAATAACATTATTCATCAGGTAAAAGCACTACCTTTTCCCCTGTGATAAAATTGTGCCATGATTCTTTATTATTTCACCCTACATTTCTAGAAAACACATAAGTCTAAAAAGGTGTCCCATGTCTGTGAGTTCTATGAATAAAAATATTTATTCTTTTTTTATATTATGACTAAAGGGTCTATGAGTCCAGTTTCAAATCATCTGGAATGTTCAATGTTTTACTGGTGTGTGAGAGGAAGATTTATATAATGCGTTTACAGCTAGGTGATAGTTTCAGCTAACATGGAAATAGGAGATTTTATCCTATGCTTTCAGAAGACCACTTTGAAAACAAAATCCATTCATTCAGGCATCATAAAATGATAAACACCATACATCCATGCATCTTAGAGAGAGGGTGAGAGCACCACATCTCTGAAGTATCATGCACTCCTGGAGGAGATTCAGATGTGTTCCCACATGCAGCTCCAACTTTAAAATACCTGAAGCAGTCATCTAAACCATTTTACTTTTCAAAGTGTAACTGACCTAGACTAAGGAGCTAAATAAAGAAGGTGTTCCCCAAGGATGTGATATTCACAATCTGAAGAATGAATAAGAGTTAAAAGTAAAAGATGCCAAAGGAGTGATTGGAATTTTCAGATACAGAGAGCAAGACATGCAAAAATGCTACAGTGAGTAGAAACATGCTACAGTCTTGGAATCTGGGAAAAGGCCAGACCACAAAGAACCACTGGGAAAGTTGCAAGAAGACACTGGAAATACATAGGTAGTGGTTAATGAATGGCTTTGTGGCCATCCACTCCCTGGGAGTAAGAACACACTTGACTTTATATTTTGTCTCTCCCTTATTATTGTACCCCTTTAGACTTAGTGACCCAGCTATGAGCTGTTTTTGTCATAAATGATTAGAAATTCCAAAGACTGCAGCACTAGAATTTCCCTTAGGTACCAAATATGACAGCTGAGGCTAAAAGGTACTGGGCATCCGTATCTGGAAAAGCTGTTGGATGCCTCCCACTAATCCTTGGCCTCTAGCTCCATCTACAGAAGCAAATCAGACCCCAACTAATGGGGGATAAGAGTTCTTAGGTGTCGACTTGTGTTCTTTCTTCTCCAGCATTTTCCCTTTTACCCGCCAAGCAGTTCAGGCCCTGTGTTCCTTGCCCCAGGGAAGAGATGTGACAAGTAAGAGAATAATATAAAACCTAGGAAGGCATATGCCTTTTAAATGCATTTATCTTTAGGGAAACCTAAAGTAGATTTGGGCTATTTAAATTTAATTTTTTTTAAATTAACTTAGACAAAATTAAAAATTTAGTTTCTCAGCCACATTCCACATGTTCAGTACCCACATGTGGCTATTGGCTATCTATATTGGCCAGCACGTATATAGAACATTTCCATCATTGCACAAACAGTATTGAACAGTGCTGAACTAAATGCAGAGACGAAGTATTTGTGAGAAACAGAGAGATGAGAAGAGGACTACTCCAATAAACTATCAACTTCTGTCTTTAAAAGAACATTTATACTCTCTTCTTCTTTTAGCAACCACCTTGAAACCTTAAATGAGAAACTGAAATGTAAATTTCTTTGGTGAAACTATGGGATGCTATCATCACAAACCACAATAAATGATCAAGGTGAGCAAGGATCTAACAGGTGTATAGGAAGATACCAGGAGGAAACATACGTGCTGCAGATTTCAGAGAAAGCCTAACAGAGCTTATTTCTCAGAGTAGGTGATCAAAGCTGAATAGTGAAGCCAACAAGCTTTTTCTTTGAATGAGAATTTAGGGGAACTGGTAAAGGGAATTTCCTGGAATCACATTTGACAACATTGGAGAAGCTGAAAGTGTGGAGCTGAACAAGGAATTCACAGATTTATGCTGAAGGATGTCTGCCCGCAGGCAGAGATGAGTAGAGAGACTCTGGATAGATAACAACTTTGCAGATTCCTTCCAACAGTGAAAAAAGAAGTTTAAAAGAACTCACTCCGCAGGGCATTATGGCTCACACCTGTAATCCCAACACTCTGGGAGGCTGAGACAGGAGGATCACTTGATCCCTGGAATTTTTGAAACACATCTGGGCAACACAAAAGACCTCGTCTCTACAAAAAATAAAAAAATTAGCTGGGCATCGTGGCATGTACCTGTATTCCCAGCTACTTGGGAGGCTGAGTTGGGAGAACTGCTTGAGCCCAGGAGTTGAAGGCTGCAGTGAGCTATGTCTGTGCCACTGAACTCCAGCCTGGGTGACAGAATATAAGACAAAAAAAAAAAAAAACACTCAACCACATAAACGTGTGCCATAAGAAAATTTCCTAAGAACCAAGGAGAGTATTGCTAGCCAAGGACACTGCTTTGGACTGTCCTTGTCCCCAAATCTAAAAGGAACTGGCCCAGGAAGAACTCTTCTCATTTAAAAGTTAATAATAATAATAATAAATTTTAAAGATTGTTTTAAACTGATAGTATTTTGATACATGAAAAAACAATTTAAAACAAAATTCTGGGTCCTATTTATATAATCGTTTGTAACTTTCTACCTTTCTAATTAACTTTTGATTCTACTAAATTGGTTTTATAAAACAAGTGCTTATACAAGAATGCTAGACTAATAATTTCTTGTATTATGTGTCTTCCTTAAATACTGTATTTTAATAACACACTAAATACAATAAAATCTCAGGAAATGTATTAAATTTTAAAAAATAAAGATTACTAATAATAATAACGATGGAATCTGTCTTAGTCCATTCAACTTGCTATTACAAAAATATCTTAGACTGGGTAATTCATAAACAACAGAAATTTATTGCTCTCAGTTCAGGAGTCTGAAAAGTCCAAGAACAAGGTGCCAACAAATTCAGTGTCTAATAAGAGCTTCACTGAGCCGGGCTCGGTGGCTCAGCCTGTAATCCCGCGCCTTGGGAGGCTGAGGTGAGTGGATTGCCTGAGCCCGCGGGTTCGAGACCTGCCTGGGCACGCGAAACCTCATCTCTATAATAAATCAAAAAAATTAGCCGGGCGTGGTAGCGCGCGCCTGTAGCTCCAGCTACTTGGAAGGCTGAGGCGGAAGGATCACCGGAGCCCAGCAGGTCGAGGCTGCGGTGGCCGGGAGCGGCCACTGCACTCCAGTCTGGGCGACAGAGTGAGACTCCAACTC
>CAUYQG010282657.1:0-17497 GCA_963574415.1 Tarsius wallacei | reverse complement strand
TTTTTTGAGTTGGAGTCTCACTCTGTCGCCCAGACTGGAGTGCAGTGGCTGCTCCCGGCCACCGCAGCCTCGACCTGCTGGGCTCCGGCGATCCTTCCGCCTCAGCCTTCCAAGTAGCTGGAACTACAGGCGTGCGCTACCCCACCCGGCTGATTTTTTGATTTATTGTAGAGATGAGGTCTTGCTTGCCCAGGCGGGTCTCGAACCCGCGGGCTCAGGCAATCCACTCACCTCAGCCTCCCAAAGGCGCGGGATTACAGGCTGAGCCACCGAGCCCGGCTCCCGGCCCCCTTTCTAGTCTTGAGAGTTCCAAGGAACCCTCTTGAGTGGAGACCATCTCTCTTTAATCTGGGAAGCATTAAACCTCTAATCCTAATCTTTGTTTAAAAGCCTATTTGGAAGTTGTCTTCTGGGTAGCCTGCTGCTCACAGCTTCTCCCTTCTACTCTGAAACACACCAATCCTCATGGGGGTCAAGAAGGTCCACACTTCAAGGACATAGAGTCTGGCTCTCCCTCATCCCCCGCCCCTGGAATGAAATGCCTTTCATTCTTTTGAAGTGAGTCTGCAGCAAAGAAAAACTAGACACAGTTATTTTCTCCATAGGTCATTCTGCCACATTTAAATCTCAATAAATCTTCAAGACTAGACTGTGAATTCTCAGCTATGTTTTATTTGGTGTGTCCCTCAGGAGTTTAGGACAGAAGCCACACTTAGTGGGTGCGTGATCACTGTCGGGTGAATGAAAGAATGGAGAATACATATCACAGGGTCAGGACAATTTTCAAACCGGGGGTGAAGAAATGACATGAGCCCTCACGATGTGGCCAGCCTCGTGCTCGACTTGGAAACTTTTCTAGAAAAGTGGGGCACCTGGAGTCTATACTCAGCTCTCAAAGGCAGCGATCTCCAACAGAAACAAAGCTCAACCACACAAATCACTCGCTCTGTCCCACATCAGAGAGAACCTGGTGAAGTGCTTGGTTCAGAAGCAGCTGTGGTCTTGATGGGACGCAGGAGGCTTTAGGGAAGGAAGAGGCGGGATGTGGCCTAAGGTCTGAAGGTCTGAGAGGACTTGGACACTTGGGGCGGGTGGAGGGGTCAGTTTATCTGGAGATAAGATGTCCAAGAATGTCACTAAAAAAAGGCACAGCACAGGAATGAGATTGCTATTTGTGGAAAACAACACGGCGACCTGCCTGACCTCCCGTAGCACTTGTGATAGGGAGTCATGTGGGGTTCAGCTTGGCTGTCTCATGCTGCGGCCTGAGTGTGGAGACCTGGAAGCCAGGGTGGGAGTTGGTGCTGGCAAGACAGACAACAGAGACCGGGATCCTGAGGTGAGGTGTGCCTTGCATCCCCAGCAGCAGGGGCTCCCTTTCTTTCCAGGACAAGATTTGAATCCAAGTCAGAGATTTCAGATGTGAGCCCAGCAGAGGGCAAATCCCTCAGCCCTTCTAAGAAGGTGGAATTTGTATTGGTGAGGATCCTCCAGTTGCCAGGAACAGAAAAACTCTAGCTACATCAGGGAGTGGTTGTCCTAGTACTTTGGGAGGCCGAGGCAGGAGAATTGCTTGAGCTCAGGAGTTCAAGACCAGCCTGGGCAACATAGTGAGACTCCCATCTCTACAAAAAATAAAAAAGTTGCCAGGCATGAGAGCATGTGCCTGTAGTCCCAGCTACTCAGGAGGCTGAGGTGGGGGGATCACTTGCAGCCAGGAGTTAGAGGTCGTACTGAGCTCTGATCCTACCACGGCACTCCGGTGGCAATGGAGTGAGACACTGTCTCAGAAAAAAGATTCAGGCTCACAGAATCAAAGAAAATGCTAAAGTGAGTGTCCCAAAAAGATGAGGAGCCAGGGTAGTGAGAACAGGGAAGCTGGGGCTAAGGAGTCATCTCTTCAGGGGCTGCCTTGGGGATAAATGAACTCCATTTGCTTGTCATTCCATTTAAGATTCAAGAAGGAGGGAGCATCTGATTGGTCTAGCTTGGGTCACATGCCAACCTCTCAGCCTAGACCTTCACTATTGACAGTCCAACAAGATTACAACTGCTGAAACAGCTTCCCCAAGCCAAATCCCCAAAGCTGGTGCCAGGGAAATAGAAACAGGGCAGGCCAAACAGTAGCTCGCCACTGGGGAAAACTAGGACCCAGTTGGGGTTGGAGGCTGGGGAGAGGGGGAAGACGGAGCAGTTACCCGAACTGATAGGTGTACCTTTGTGATGGGATCCCTAGGCCTCAGAGCTCAGGGTCCCTTTCAAGCTTGTCTCCCAGGGGCTTTCAGGGTGACAGTGTGAGAAGTGAGCTGATATGCGGGAAGGGGCTTATGAACATTCAAGGTGGGAACTGCAGGACAGCCCTGAGAAGTGAACCTATGGAACTTAATAATTTAGCAATTCCAGGGGGGTGGGGAAAAGGGCTTGGCAGTCCCAGGGATAGGTCAAGCATGGACAGTAGCTGGGACTACTTTCTTTTCTTGGGAATTTCTTGGTTGAGAGGGTCAGGGTGCTCCCCCAGCTTCTCCAGCTCACTCAGATTAAAATGGAATTTCAGAAGACAAGGGGCAGAGACCAGTGCTCACGCAGGGGTGACACGGGAGAGATCTCCTGCTTCATCCAGCTGAAAGAGTCAGATGGGGGTGGGGGGGGCTTGTGAGGAAAGTGTAACAACCCAGCCTGCCTGTTCCTGGAGTCTGGCAGGAGGAGAACAGGACCATCTGGAATCCTGATGCTGAAGAGGGACAGATGTAGACTCAGGGCAACTGAAATCCTCTCCCCATGGCTGGACCCTCCCCTGAGCCTGGCCCAGGTCAGGCCTGCCTTTTTAGGCCTTTTTTGGAACCAGGGAGGGGTACGTGACATGAGGAGGAAGGGATCAGGAGGTTCTGGATTCACTCTCCCTTCTTCTCTGCCCTGCTCAGTGCTGCAGGAAGCTGACCTCTGTGGACTTCCTGGCCTGCCTCCTTGCCCTCAGCTTCCTGTTGGGTTTGGCTAGTGAAAGGCAGGGGCAGGAGGCCAGCCAATGGGATGAGAAGGAGGGCAGGGTGCTTTTGCCCACCCTCAGCCCCCCTGCAGGGCCCCAGTGTTGGCAGCAGCCACATTCCTTCACAGAAGCCCCACCCCCCCTTTCCTGTAGGCCGATAGCCCTCCCACAGCCTCGGCCCTCAGCACGGTCTGGCAGCAACACCCCTACCTCTTACCCTTTCTGTCCCAGAGCTGGGAAAGTTTCTCTTCTGTGGCTAGTCCTGGAGGTCTCATGTCCTGTGTTGCTTCCTGTGACCCTACCCACCTGTAACTAGTCTCTTCAACAGCCTCTCCTCAGCTTACTCTCTGAGTATGCTGTCTCTGCCAGGCCCCTGCCAGTACAACCTCTTACTGTGGCACAGCAGCATAGAAACCCCCTGTCACCCTGGCCCCTTGTTGGGTGCCCCCCACCCAGGGCTGCCTCCGGGTGACCAACAATCAAAGAATCTCCATCAAGTGTTCTCTGGTATTTGGCAGGGCTCTTAAGAAGTTATTCTGTCACTTCCCTGCCTCCACACAGGGAGAACAGTAACAGGGCAGAGACTGGCCAGCCCAGGAAAGGTCTTCAGTCAAGGAGAGGCCCTCTGGCTTTGGTTGCCCACCTGGATGGGTTCTCTCCACTTTGCCCTGCCTTAGTTCCTTCTGCTTCTGCCTCAGCCTGATTCTGGGCAACCCTGTTCTCCATGGCCTCTTTCTAGCAGGAAGCTGGGGTCCCCTTTATCACCTACCCCTGAACTTCAACTGTCTTCTGCTCACCTCTTCCTCTGCCCGGAGATCATCCTCTTTTCTGTCTCCCCTCACCCCTCCTCACCTTCAGAGCATGGTGGGGACAGGGAGAAAGCTTGGGAACCTTCTCTGGGCCTTATACTCCCACCCCAGACCTTGGTTTCCCCAGGAAGCAGCAGGCAGAGGCAGGCCTGTCTCAGACTGAAGACAAGACACATGCTCATTAAGAAAGCTGAGAGCTCAGGGAGGTGACTAATGGTGTCAGGAGCAGAGCCCAGTGGGAGTTGGGAACTGAGCAACAGGATCAGAACTGAATGTGGGAGAGGGGAGGGGAGCAGAGAAGTCAGCGCTCAGAGCCAGCAGGGCTCTGGCTCCCCAAGGGCTGGCGCAGGATAAAACCAAACCGGCCTCCTCCCACAGCCTGACCCTCTCCCTCCCAGGAGCTGCCATCTTAGAAGACTGCTCTGTCACCTGTGAGGGGGGTGGTGGCAGAGACATGGATACAGATAAGGATGTTTATTCGTTCATTTCACAAACATGAATTGAGTGCCTTCTGCATACAGGGTGCCAGCAGTGACTCAGACAAACGTACTCCCTGCCCCGCCCCCAGGCATTGAGAATGCAAGCTCCCTGCTGTGGCCTACAGAACCGCACCTGGTCTGGCCCCTGTCCTTTCCAACTGCATTTTGTGCGCCTTTTGTTTCTCTCCCTCTGCTCTGGCCACAAAAGCCTTCCCGCCATACCCTGAGCATGCCAAGTTCATTCCTGCCTCGGTGCTTTCTCATCGGCTGCTCTCTCTGCCTGCAACATCTTTCTCCCGGATCTTGTCATGGCTGCCTCCTTTAGGTCATTTAAGTCTCTGCTGAGACTGAGCAGAGGCGACAACGCTCCAGCCAGTGGGAAAGGCTTGTTGGAAAGTCCTGAGGTGGGAAAGAGTTGAAGAACTGAAAAGAAAGCAGTGTGTGAGCCGGACTCGGTGGCTCAGCCTGTAATCCCGCGCCTTTGGGAGGCTGAGGTGAGTGGATTGCCTGAACCCGCGGGTTCGTGACCCGCCTGGGCAAGCGGAGACCTCATCTCTACAACAAATTAAAAAAAAAAATTAGCCGGGCGTGGTAGCGCGCGCCTGTAATTCCAGCTACTTGGAAGGCTGAGGCGGAAGGATCGCCAGAGCCCAGCAGGTCGAGGCTGCGGTGCCCGGGAGCGGCCACTGCACTCCAGTCTGGGTGACAGAGTGAGACTCCAACTCAAAAAAAAAAACAAAACAAAAAACAAAAAACAAACAAACAAAAAAAGAAAGCAGTGTGTGGCTGGGGCAGAGAGGGCAAAGGGAAAGGGGGGTGATTGAGCCTGAGTTCCCCAAGAAGCTGAACCTGAGGCAACGACTGTGTGACCCAGGGAGCAGGGGTGAGGGACCGAGAGGAAGACAGAGGAGGAGAATCCAAAGTTACAGCTTCAGGCAACCAGGCAGCATTCTGAACTTTTTGAAGAGTCTCAGAACCATCCATCTGGGGCAAGGAAAGAGAAGCATTTATCCAGTGGTTCCCACCCCCGTTGTCGAGAGTTGCTCCCAGGGTACTACCTCCCCTGTACCTCTGGGTCACCCAGGCAGGAAAGTCAAGCAGTGTGCTACCAAAAGAGAAGCCCTGGGACAGAAAGCATGAGTTCAGGGGCCTGAGGATGCAGTGCTGTCAGGTCGCATCACGGGTGAATTTGTTGAAGCCAGTGAGGAGCTGGTTGTCACAGCAGTGACCAGAATGAGAGGTGAGGACCGGAGAATCTGCAGTACACAAAGCCTGTCTGATGTCGTGACAGGGACACAGTGTGAAGCTGGAGTGGAGGCCGGAGCCAGGAGGGGTGAGCGGCACATGCCCAAGAAGAGGGTGCAGGCTGGGTGGGCGAATGCCTCAGAGGTGAGGGGAAGAGGGAGTGTGGCCCGAGGTCCTGGACATCACCTCCTCTTTGTGGAGTGCCCAACCAGGCCACTGCCCACCCCTCTGGGTCTCGAGGAGGCCATTTCTCACTTTTGGGGGAATTTACCAAGTATCCTGTAGCATCGTCCCACAGGAAGGATGAGGAGGTGGGGTACTGCTGTGCTTCTCAAGGTACCTGCTTGTGACCTGCACTGGATGAAGTGCGGGGAAGGATTCTCACAGCGTTCATCATAAGACTGGCCAGGTGCCTAAGTGGGCACGTCACTCAGTAATCAGTATCTGTTTACAGAGCATCTACTACGTGTCAGGTACTGGCCCAGGGACCGAGGACAAGACAGGTCACCAGAAAGAACACAGGGCCCCTGCCCTCACCGAGCACACCTCCCAATGGGTGACATGCAGACTCGATGCCCGTGGCACACATGTCTCAATGTGCACATGGTGCAAATTGTGTGTGTGCTGTCTCGGGCCTCCCGTGCTGCTCCCCTTCCTCCATCATCTCTCCTGTCCCCACCCGCACACCCGCTTCCCTCACCCAGCCTCACAATGAGGGCTCCAGGCAGGGGAACCATTCCAACCCCCTCATGCTGGGGGCCAGCTCATTCTGATTTCTCAAGAAGTTTAATTTTGCCAACAGCCAGAGGCAATGACAGCAGCTCTGGAAATCTGGCTGCCGGTATTCTGGGCTAGGATAGGCAGCCCAGAAATAATTGCCTCTTTGAGTGCTTTATTGGAATACGCACGTGCTTCCTGCTCTGTAGGGGCTGTTCTCTCCCCAGGCCGCTTCTTAATGTGAGGAATGAATTAGGCCCGTGAGGCTGGTGGGGGCTGCTTCGAGGAGAGGGTGGAAGGTGGGTTGGCCTCAGGGAGGTCCCTTATTCATCCCCTTTCCTCCAGACCCACATTACACAGGCGGGTGTTTGGAGAGCACTTGTCTGTCACCAGCACTGGAGCCTCACCACCATGTGGTTAGAAAGTTTCCCCCAAGGTCTCCCTCCAGGCCTGCACTGCGCTGGAACGCTGGGCTGTGCTGGCAGAGGACGGTGGCCCTGAGCGCTGAAGGCTGCTTTGCTCTAGGCATTTCCCCCTTGCTGCTGTCCTCAGCGCAGGGCGCCTGCCCCTCCTCACTCTGGGTAGAGAAACAGAATGCTAATGATGATGGGTCCAGATTATCCCAGGCATGGAACCAGTCAGATGGATTTGAATACCCCATCCTGGCTCTGTCGGCCAGACCTGTGACTGCGCCAAGATGGCTGCCTTCTCTGTGGCTGTGGTGGGGAGTGAGCAGGGAGGGGAAGGGAGATGACTAAAAGGAAGAACTTTCATGTGTGTCTGCCCCAAATCTGATGGAGTCTTCCCAAGGTCATGACTCCCTGACTCCAGTCCAGTCAGTGCCTCCCAGCACTGTGGAGTGTGGAGCCCAGTCCGCACTCCTGAGCTGCAGGGCACCTGGTGCCCTTGGCTGGGTCAGTGGACTTGGAGGAAGAAGGACTCCAACTCCATGCGAGTATTTCAGCTCTGTGATTCAGCTGCAATTACAGGCCTGTTGACTATATTCTTTCTAAAATAATCACCCTTCATCTAAGTTACGATATCCTCTCTAAAATAATCACCCTCCACCTATTTAGGTTATGACGTGGTGAAGAGGCATATGAGGGAATGGCTGTCAGGGAAGGTGCAGGGAAGCACAGCATCGTTTAGGGACACAAGGACCTCCAGGCCTAAGGAACCCCTGCAGATGCTTCTTGCAGCTCCAAGTCTCCCTGCAGGCCCACAGAAGCGCCGAACCCTGTCCTTCCTCCCCAGTCTTGGCTCCTGGAAAACTCCTACTTGTTCTTCAAAATCCTGGTCCAATATCACCTCTTCTCTGAAGCCTTCTCTGATTGCCTTTCAGGCCAGCCTGATCAAATGACCCAATCTTGAGCATTACTAATGATTGTGGAACCTCTGTAAAATGGGGGATATATATTCCTCACAGGGTTAGTGAGGAATTAGAGATAATGTATCTTTAAAACCTTGTGTTGGGCCGAACACGGTGGCCCAAACCTGTAATCCCAGCACTTTGGGAGGCCGAGGCGAGAGGATTGCCTGAGCCCACGGGTTCGAGACCAGCCTGGGCAAATTTTGGCGAGGTCTCATCTCTACAATAAATCAAAAAATAAGCCTGGCGAGGTAGCACACACCTGTAGTTCCAGCTACTTGGAAGGCTGAGGCGGAAGGATCGCCTGAGCCCAGCAGGTTGAGGATGCAGTAGCTGTGAGCATGCCACTGCACTCCAGCCTGGGCAACAGAGTGAGACTCCGACTCAAAAACAAACAAACAAAAAACTTGTGTTGTAGCTGGCACATGGTCGGGGCTCAGAAAATGACCGTTTTTGGAGTGACGATGGCAGTGATCACACTTTTTCTGTGGTCTGTTTGCACATCTGTCACCTCTAATAGATTGTGGACTCCGTAGGCTAAGGACGCAGTTGAGTCATTGCTGTTTGCCTAGCACCCTGGCTGGCTGAGTGAGCATCTGATCCAGGATAATAAATGTCAGCATTATCGTTAGGACACTTACAATAACACTACCTAGCCTTTAATGAGTGTTTACCACATGCCAGGCAGTTCCAATCAGTTTACCAAGAGTATCTCATATAACCTTCACAACAATCCCATAAGGTATGTATTATCATCCCCATTTTGCAGACGAATAAACTAAAGCTTATAGAAGTTAGACAATTTGCCTGTGGTCTCACTGTAAGAAGTGAGGGATGGAGGCAGTTTTTGAACCAGATCAGTCTGACTTCAGAGATTTCGACCGCCTACTCGACTTCACTGCCTTACATGCTCTGTGCTGTATCATAATCCTCAGACCTCCTGTCTTCCTCGGCTGCCTGACAACAGGAACTGGATTTGGTTTATTTCTGTAGCCTCTAACTGCTGCACAGATCTTGGCACATAGTAGGCCGCACAGTCAATGTTTCTTGGATAAGTAGCTGAGAAAAGGAGAGAGGGAAAGGAGAAGGTCAAGGGCAGAGAGTAGGGAGTTTTGGAGAGCCACGGGGGGGGGGGGGCAGGGGGAGGCCTCAGTGGGTCAGGGAGAGGGCACGGCCTGGCCCTTGGGCCCACACTCCTTTTCCAGGGCCCCTTGGTGTTCCCATTGTCCCCACGTGCACGCGCATTTGGAAGGGTCTTCCCTTGGGCATAGGCTGAAGTTCAGAAGAATGTGGGCTGAGGGCTTAGATGCCCACTCCTCCTCAGGCAGCTTCCTCCCTCTCTGAGGACCCCAGCCTGAGCTGGGAGAGACAGAGGGAGGCTTATAGTGCATGAGTGAGCCAGCATATGGGAGAAGAGGCAGCAAAAGCAGACGGCAGCATCTCTGTGCCTCAGGAGACTAGGCAGTGGGGGCCAGGTAGTCACCCCCTCCCTGAACTCAACATTTCGGGCCTGCCCTCACTCAGGAGGCTCGTAGCCTGGGAGAGCCAAACCTGATGGAGGTATGTCTCTCTGTGAGTGGGTGGATGAGTCTCCAGCACCCTGCAGTGGGGTGTGGGTGGGGCCTGTCCAGCCAAGTGGGCCAGGGTGGCAGGACCCTGTGCCAGCCACATGACCCAGCTTCTTCAAGCCCAGTTGGTGCTAGAGAGATGGAGAGGGAGTTTTTAATTTATATTTCTCCACTTGATTCAGAGTCTGGGCAGCTATTTTGACTGCTTCGCTGGAATATTCTTTAATTTTGAGTTTCTTTTTCTCATTACGGCTCGAAAATTAAAATCTGTCTGCCTTGGGCAAGTGAAGGCTGCGTGAGGGAAGGCTGCCGCCACCACACATTTCTTATTTAAGTCAATTTGGAAACACGGAACACTTTCTCTCAGGGCAGGTGACCGAGAGGAGAGGACGGGGCTGAGTTTCACCTCCTCCTTCCCACGTCCTGGTCATTAATCCTCCTGTTACTTCTGCAGCCCTGGCTGGCCCGGCCTAATCACAAACTGAATAACACCCCGTGCTTGTAAATCTCCCCCGGGCATCCTCGCCAGCGGGTCCTCATCACAGCCCTACCCAGAAGGAAAGCAGGTGTTCTCGCTACACTTTGATTAACGAGGGAACTGAGGGCCCAGTGCAGGGAACAGACCCGAGATGGAAGGCCCCGAGGTACTTGGGGAGGTGCGTTGGGGTGGGGGTAGTTAAGCTGTGGCCCCCTCCTCTGAGTCCCTTTGTTGCCCAGAAGACAGCTGAGGCAGGGCCGCTTCTTCTCGCTGCGCCCAGAACATGAATGGGAGACCCGCTCAGGACCGGCAGGATCTAGGGCACCTCCTGTCCACTCTCTGAGCCTCAACTTCCTTCTATTTAAAAGGCCAGGTGCTATGGCTCACACCTGTAATCCCAGTACTTTGGGAGGCTGAGGCGGGAGGATTGCTTAAGCTCAGGAGTTTGAGCCCAGCCTGGGCAACACAGTGAGACCTAATCTCTATAGTAAAATAAAAAAATTAGCTGGGCATGGTGGCAGGCATCTGTAGTCCCAGCTGCTTGGGAGGCTAAGGTGGGAGGATCACCTGAGCCCAGGAGGTCAAGGCTATAGTGAGCTGTGATTGTGTCACTGCCATCCAGCCTGGGACAGAGTGAGACTTTGATTCAGAAAAATAAAATAAAATAATATAAATAAAAGAGGGGCTGCCCTAAATTATGTTCTGCTGCCACCTTGCAGCACGGTGCCCCAGCCCCAGGGGAAGGAGGATCTTGTTCTCTGCCACTTTGCTCCATCTCTGTTCTCAGGTGGCCCCTGCTCTGCCCTGCAAAGTACACTCAACTGTCTGTGCCTTGCTTCTCTTTTCTCTGTGCAGATCTCTCCCTGACTTGCTCACAGACCCTCAGAGGGATATTGGGTGTGCATAGGGTTTCCCAGTGGAGTTCCAGAACATTCCCAGAGAGTGGCCTGAGATGGCAGTCTGGTAGGAGGTGGCTCTGGGCTGGCCTGTTTTCACTGAGCTGGTCTGGAGGTGTGTGGGAGGCTCCTAAGGTCTGAAACAGGTTCCCTTCACCGAGGGACACAGGGTCTAGAAAGGAAGGCTGTGTCTGTCTCAAGCAATAGAAGTTGTGACTGCCCTGTGGGCAAACAACAGCACTAGCCTTCTTAGGGACACAGGTTCTGGTGGGGAAAGAAATTCTTGTTCCACCTTTGTCCTGGTCCACAGCTCCCTCAAGGACCTGGTAGTTTTCCCTGTCCTTCTGTCCCACTTGCGGGCTCCAGAGTCTTGCCAGGTGTCTCCCCAGGGGAATCAGAGCCTAAGGCACCTCATGACCAGAAGCCTCCCCAACAGCCTCATGCTGTTGTCCCTGGTGTGAAGTGACAGCCATGCCTACCTTCCTTTCCCCCTCCCCAGACAGTGGGAGCTGAAGGCCAGACAGCTCTCTTCTTCACACCTCAACCCCCCAAGGGCCACAGAAGGAACTCTAAACCTACCCTGAGGCAGCAGGAGAGACAGCCCAGGCAGCCAGGGCTCCCTAAAGATGGTACAGGCAGGAGTGAGAGCTGAGGTAGGGAGCCGTAGATGAATACTTTCTGGAGATGAAGGCTCTGAATTGCGCCTCGAAACCCAAAAGGACAATGTATTGTTGAGGCCGGGAAAATAAAAATAAGCAAAGTGAAAAGCCGAGAATTTGGAATCAGACAGATCTGGGCTCAAATTTCAGCTCCATCTCAAGCTGTGAAATCCTGGGCAACCTCTGGAATCCTTAGTCTCCTCCTCTACTTCCACAATATGGTGATTATCCCCTAGTGTTGTGGCAGGATTAGTTGGAATAATGTGCAGAAAACGCTTGCCAAGGTCTCTGGCATATTTTAGGCACTCAGTAAACGATTACTATTATCATCATTATTATTATTGGTATTGTTATTGCTGTTGAAAGAGAATTAAGAAGTGAGGATCAGAGAGCAGACTTTTTTGATTGCAGAGACATTTGGCCACAAGGAGTAGGGAAAGAAATCACGAGACAGGGGTTTCCACCAAAAGCCATATGCAATCTCTGGAGAGCTACATCACTCTGGTACCATCTTGTTGACTCAGACATAGACATAGAGTCATTGGTTTCCTTAGGACAGATCACTTTACAACAGGAACAAACAGCATCTTGGGAAATTAAAGTCATAGAGACTGGACAGAGTCTCTGTCACTGTCAGATAAAGGGGCCCCTGTTCTGATTTCCGTCAGTGGCAAGGGATGACGCTCAGGCTGCCACTGAGCCCGAAGGTCAGGCCAGAAGGAACAATGGTTGGACAGGTGCCAAGGTCTTGGGAAAAGAACTGACGTCCCAAGAGAGAAACCAGAGCTGCCCCAGAGGGCGCTGACTTCCCCCTTTCTTCCTCTCATTTTGCCCCACACCCCATCCCTAGTCCCTCCAACCCCCATCTCTCACATGAGGGAGAGAGCATGCTGAGACGTCACAGGGTGGGTGCGTGTTATCATAGACATTGAGTGGGAGTCCTCTCCAGGGGAGCTGATTGGAGTGCTAGGCTCCCTGATACATCTCTCTCTAGGTCTGGGGGAACCAAAAAAGACTGGAGGGCCAGGAAAATGGGGTAACTATCCTAGACCCTGCGAAGGGAGGCCACAGCTGTGGGCTTCTTCAAGCCTCGTACCCTATTTCTCCCTTCTCACTCCTTCCATCCTCTTTTTCCTGCCTCTCCTCAGACTGGCTTTGCGAGTTTTCAGCTTCTGTTCCCAACCCCCCTTCACACACGGGAGAGTCTCTCTCTTTGTCTTGTTGATCGTGTTCTCTCTCTTCTCATTTGTGTCTCTGATCATCTTACTCAGAGGCTGGAACTCCTGCCTTCTCTGAGGCTTAAAAGAGAGCTAAGCCCCAGGGCTGGGGCAGCTCAGCCTCCCCAGGGTCACATGGGGGCAGGGCCGGGCCATAAGGGAGAGGAAAGCTTGACCTGACTGAGAGAGCATAACGAGGAACAGAATGCAGTATTGATTGGGCTCTGGTGACTCACCACCTGGGGGAGGCATCTGGGAGAGTGATGTCATTGCTGGAGCTGGTAGTGACCCTGGAGCTGCCCTGTCCCTGCCCTGAGACCTTTTCTTGCCTCGCTGGCTTCTTTTTGCCTCCCCGTTACAGGGCAGGGCTGGGGAAGTAAGCGTCACCTTTGATGACACTTAGAACCACAATGTGGTTTTCTTAAACTGAGATGTTCCTTCCCACAGCCTCACCTCCTCCTCTGCCTCTCCTGGTGGGGGGGTGTCCTCATGTGCACGTGGGCATTTGCTGCCTCACATATGTGTGCACACTCCCATGTATGTACAGCTCACGTGCGTGCACATGCACACACACACTCACACACTCACACATTCTCCCACCTGCCATCTGTTTCCGTCAGTCTGGAGAATCGCATAAACGGGGCCTCCAGACGGTGCTGGGGACTCGAGGGGATGATTCTCCCTGAGGGTGATCTGAGGAGGAGCGCCTGTGTGCTCTTGTCTGCTGGCATCTTAATGCCATGGGCCTCTTGACATCAGGGGCCGCACCCTTGAGCCAAAGTAAGCCCCGTGTTTGGAGAGGCCTGTGTGTCCCAGAGAATGAGCATTTCCAGTTTCGTAATCAGGGGAAACCTGGAGCAGAATCGGGTCCTGGGTGGGGGCAGAGGAGACATGAAGGAGCACAATTTTTGTGGGGCCGGGGACTTTAGACTTTAGAAACTGACTCAAGACAAATGTCATCATTGTCCCCCCGCCCCCGAATTGAATGTATCTTTCTTTCCCTCTGCATCTTGGGAAGAGAGAAAGTTGCATCTCACTTGGTAACCAAGTCCCAGGAATCTAGCTTAACCTGGGGCAGAGGAGGGGTTCCCAGACATGAGGGTGAATATTAACACAATATAAATCACATGCAAATGTTCTGAAAGCAAAACTAAATAGCTGGTGGGTCTCGAAAAAGAACAATTAGCCTGAGGTGAAGGCAGTGAGGAGCCACAGTCTAGTGACAGGGTGCAGGATGTGGCCCACTCCTGTCCTCTGGAGAGCCTGGCCTATCTGTGGCTGGTGGAATGGTTTGTTTTGACCATCAGTAAGTAACTGACAAGTTTTTACCAAATGCCCACCTGGCACGGTGGCAGAGGCGGGTCTTCTGCAATGCTAATGAAGCCTAGTGTTCTTCGAGTGTGCAGGCACCTTCCGAGCCTACACTTGATTTTACGTTCATACTCTTATGTTCTTGTCCTTCAAGAGGGCTCCCCAAATTCTATAAACCATGGGCCCCCAAACCTGGGTTGCAATGAAGGGAATCGTCGTGTGAAATGCTGCCAAGCTCTCTGTTCTTAGTTTAATTAGCAATTTCCTTTTAAATCATCAGTCTCTCTATCAGAGAGGTTATCTGTCCACGCAACCTCTCCTGAGTGGAAGAGGACCCGTGACTGCTCCTCTCTCCAAGACGACACCATTTCCTGCCTAGAAATTGATGGAGGAGGAGAATGAAGGTAGCTGCTTTGTTGCTAAAGAGAATGTGGCCTCTTACCCAAGCTTGAGAACCCCAAGGAGAAAACACCTGAAGACAATAATAATAATAATACTTTCCCTTTTTTTTCCTTTTTTTTTTTCTGAGTTGGAGTCTCACTCTGTCACCCAGACTGGAGTGCAGTGGCCGACCCCGGCCACCGCAGCCTTGACCTGCTGGGCTCTGGCGATCCTTCCGCCTCAGCCTTCCAAGTAGCTGGAACTACAGGTGCACGCTACCACGCCGGGCTAGTTTTTGATTTATTGTAGAAATGAGGTCTCACCAAGTTGCCCAGGCGGGTCTCGAACCCGTGGGCTCAGGCAATCCACTCACCTCAGCCTCCCAAAGCACGGGATTACAGCCTGGGCCACCAAGCCCGGCTCCTTTTTTTTTTCTTTTTTTGAGTCGGAGTCTCACTCTGTTGCCCAGGCTGGAGTGCAGTGGCACGCTCACGGCCCCTGCAGACTTGACTTGCTGGGCTCAGGTGATCCTTCCACCTCAGCCCTTCAAGTGGTTGGAACCACAGGCATGCACTACTACACCTGGCTAATTTTTTGATTTATTGTAGACACAAGGTCTCGCCAAGTTGCCCAGGCTGTTCGCAAACCCCTGGGCTTAGGCAATCTTCTCATCTCAGCCTCCCAAAGTGTTGGGATTACAAGCTTGAGCCACCGTGCTCAGCCCTTTTTTCTTTTCTTTTTTTTTTAAGAGATGAGGTCTTGCTATGTTGCCCAAGCTGGTCTCAAGCTCCTGGCCTCAAGCCATCTTCCCACCTTGGCCTCCCAAAGTGATGGCATTTCAGGCAGGCATGAGCAACCCCACCAGGCCATCTCTAAAGCCTTTGAGAGTTTCTAAAGGAAATGGATTATTTTATCATCACGATAACCCCGAGGAAGGAAGGGGAGGTATTATAGAGATTTGTTGCAGACAAGTAAACTGAGTTTCAGAGAAGTCTGATTACAGCAATGATAGCTTCCAAGCACAAAGCTCTTGTTTCATCAGGGACAATCACATATAGTTACTCATTTAATCTGCACAGCAACCCTATGAGGTCGGTACTACTAGTATCCTCATTTTAGAAATAGGGAACTTGCACAGCGAAGTGAAGACACACACCCCGGGCAAACTAAAGAATAGCCCAGCCAAGATCTAGACTCAGGCAGTCTGGCAGCAGTCCTAGCTCTTATCAGTATACTCCTCAAATAACTTGTGTGTGGGCCAGAGTCCAAATCTAGATCTGTCTGACCCCAAAGCCCTCTCTCATCACCACTAAGCACTACCACCTCCCTATGACCCGGGAAGTGTAGGGGCCTGGAGGGAGGGACAGAGGAGGGGTGGGAAGTCCAGGTGATTCGTCCTGAGGACCAGGACCTGATCATGGAAATGGCCACTCCATGTTTCTCCTGGGCTGACAACTCAGGACAGCAGGTGAGCCAATAATCACCCACCTGCAAACAGCCTGGGAAGACTTCTTAGGGGAACTGGAGTCCGTTACCTCCTGGACTCTCAAAAACCAAAGTTTGACCACCTCTTCCCACCCCTGGAATTCCTAGACAAATGAGATCAAGATTATAGTCATGGCCAGGCTCAGTGGCTCAGCCTGTAATCCCAGCACTTTGGGAGGCCGAGGCGAGTGGATTGCCTGAGCCCGTGGGTTCAAGAACAGCCTGGGCAACTTGGGAAGACCGCGTCTCTACAATCAATCAAAAACTAGCTGGGCGTGGTAGCGAGCTCCTGTAGTTCTGGCTACTTGGAAGGCTGAGGCAGAAGGAGTGCCTGAGCCCAGCAGGTCGACACTGGGTTGGCCATGAGCACGCCACTGCACTCCAGCCTGGGCAACAGAGTAAGACTCCAACTCAAAAAAAAAAAAAAAAAAGATTATAGCCAGAGACATGTTTAATAGATTCCTGTGACAACAAAGTAAAGGATGATGGACCAGGAGCAGGGACGAGCTAGAAGGTGACCAGGTAGGAGACAGTGGCGAAAATCCAGGTGAGAAGCCATAGGGCCCCAAAGGAGCCACAGCAGTGGCCATGTGACTGTAGGGTAGGAGGAGAGATGCTGTGGGGGACAGTGAGTGAAGGGAAGACAGTGATGTCTTCTTCCAACAACACAGTCCGCATTTAGGCCCCAGTGGAAGAAGGGGAGCAGAGAATGGGAGATGTAGGGGGCTGATAAACAATGAGTCCTGTGGGATGAGCAGCCCCTGGAAGCTGTTGGAATTGCTAACGTTGCATCTTCCTGTTCTCTGGGTCCCCAGGCAGTCAGTCTGGTTTCCCCCAAGCGGGGCATGTGCGTGTTCATGTGTGTATTGTGTGCTGGGGAGAAGAGTCAGCTCTGGACTCTGGGGCCACATCACAGGGAGGTGAGCTATGGGGAGCATCAGGGAAGCATGATTTAGAGCCTCATTCCCATTGCCCTTCACTGTGCTGCAAGGACAGTTCAATGTAATATATAATTACCTCCGCCCCATAAGGCTGTGCTGTACACAGAGCTCCCCGCCTTCCTCCCGCCCCCTCCCGCCTGCTCCAGACTATAAATCAGTTTTCAATCCTGAATGCTACCTGTTAATGTTCAAGCCCGGGATCCTCGCCTCATGTTCCTGTGTCTCTGAGGGGTGGTTCAGGCTCTGAGTGCCCCGGTTCCCACAGCCTGGATTCTGACACCCAGACCCTGATTGATGGTGGGAGGAGCAGTGGGAAAGCTGGAATCGGCTCTAGGTTATCTTTTTTTATTTTTTTATTTTTATTTTTTTTTGAGTTGGAGTCTCACTCTGTCACCCAGACTGGAGTGCAGTGGCCGCTCCCGGCCACTGCAGCCTCGACCTGCTGGGCTCCGGCGATCCTTCCGCCTCAGCCATCCAAGTAGCTGGAACTACAGGTGTGCGCTACCACGCCTGGCTGATTTTTGATTTATTGTAGAGATGAGGTCTCGCCAAGTTGCCCAGGTGGGTCTCGAACCCGCGGACTCAGGCAATCCATCTTTTTTTAATTAAAAAAAATTAATTATAGAGACAGGGTTTTGCCATGCTGGCCAGGCAGGTCTCAAACTCTGAGTGCTCCTCCTGCCTCAGCCTCCCAAAGTGTCAGGATTATAGGTGTGAGCCACTGCACTGAGCCAAGAGGGAAATTCTTGATTTGTACCTAGCGGGTACCTTGGAGATGTTGACCCTCTCTTTTAAAAAAGTGCTGGAAGCCGGGCTTGGTGGCTCAGCCTGTAATCCCGCGCCTTGGGAGGCTGAGGTGAGTGGATTGCCTGAGCCCGCGGGTTCGAGACCCGCCTGGGCAACTTGGCGAGACCTCGTCTCTACAATAAATAAAAAATCAGCTGGGCGTGGTAGCGCAC